>JAVLVB010000913.1:1933656-1947428 GCA_032876305.1 Orestias chungarensis
TATATATATATATATATATATATATATATATATATATATATATATATATATATATATATATATATATATATATAATTAGTTTTTAGTTTTTAAATGCATTGAAATGCAACAAGAAAGCCGCTAATCTTTAATTTCCTTCGCACTGAATGGCTATATCCCAGATAAGAGAAGACTATAAATGTTCGCTTTTACGGTTTCCACTGTGCGTGTTTGTGCTCAATAAATGGTATTTGGTCTTTGGTCCATTAAAATAGAAAGTTACAAGTATGCTTAGAGGGATTTGAGGGCTGTGAGCCACTACTCTTGTGAACACAGTGGCTTTACTGTCATAAATTTTGCTTTGTACTTTGATTTATTTGAAAAAAAGGCAAAAAACAAATAAATCTGTGAGAAAATACATTTTACAAAACTCTGTATACATGTATATTATATTAATTTTCATCTACAAAACTGGATTTAAATGTTTAGAAATCAAGAAACAAAAACATGATAGTATCTCATTAAGGCATGCCCTCTCTTCTCGGAAACTCAAATAGTTCATGCTTATTATAAGAATAAGGTCCCTGCCGCCTCTGGCATCTTTTGGTCCTCACAGTGGTGAATAAATAAATAAATAAAACATCCCAAAGTGCATAAAACTTGCACATGAAAACCCTGACACTAAGGCTCATGTGCTTTTTATTTGATTGCTTTGCAGAACTAAAAGATTGATTATCATTCCCCCAGTCCTGAGAGTGTGAATCCCAGCGCGCGTCTTTCCCGAGTGAGGACTTTGCCTCTAAATTTGAATAATGAAGTCGAGTCATTTGAATATTCCCTCTGTATTAAAACTCCTGTTTTTTACACCATGCAGCAATATTAGCCATGTTAATTGGGCTCTTTGGACTTTCCTAATAGAAAGACTAAATTAATTACTTATGTCGACAAAATGTCAGACGCGCCGACATAATAACTACAACTGTTTCCAGCAGCGTTTGTTTTCAGTGTGTGTGTTTGCCGTGTTTGTGTTTGCACGAGCGGGAACGGCTCCGTGAGCGTCCGGTGTTATTGGAGTTGGAGCTAATGAACGAGATGGGAACAAAGTGCTTTGACATCCTCTCCATGTTTCATCTGTGGCTCTCAAGGGCCCCTCTCCAACATTCATCCCCTCCTCTCATACTAATCAGCCACGACGCTGCCGACTGTTCTGCTTGTGGAGTGACTCGTGTTGGCGCGTCGGCTGAAACGCATCGCCACACACTGTCCCTCTCCTCAGGAACGCCAATCTACAGTCCGAGCAGCAACCCGACTGGTGCCTGCGTTTGAGTGTGCAAAGTGTGTGATGTGATGATTAGTGTGTATCCCCTCACCCGCCTACCAGCACCACAGGGGGCTTTGAAGTAAATTTTTTATTTTATTTTTTTTAGCTCATGGCTGTTTTTCAGTCTCGAAGAATAACGACATCAGCGCATTTTATATTTTTTTCTTCCCTCAACCGCGAGTAAACATTCGACTTGGGGAAAGGATGGCGATGCGGGCGACGATGAGAGTACCAGCGAAAGCGAGATCGTCAGATTATGCTTGTGTGCGCACGTGCACGTGAATGCTTTAGTGCAGGAGAGGGCCTGCTGATGCCATGTTTCAGACGACCCCTTGAAGTGGAAATGAGGTTCCTCGGCCTCATAACTAGTCAGTTCTCACAAAGTCAGCAAACTCTGACACCACCCCCTAGCACCCCCCCAACCCTAAAGATCTGCAGACATTTTGTCCACCTAGCCCTGTGGTCAGCATGCAGCATGAACTCACAAGTCCTACAGCCCACACTGCAAAAGTGTTTCTCAAGAACTCAAGTTATTGGGATATTCTAGACATGCACAATTTTACTGGCCTGTTTTGATATATCAGTGTTTGAGCTCATTTTTACTTAATATCATGTAAAGGATTTTCATACTCGTGTCTGTGCAATCTGATCGTAGGCAAATATATTATTTAACGTGCTCTAAAACCTTTTTTAGACGGCTTAGAGCGTGTAGCCCAGGTAACTTGATACATACCGTGGGAAAAGACAAAAAACAAGGGGAAACAAAGAAAAGGAACCTTTTTCCATAAAGCTTGAAGTCTTTTCAATTAATTCAGTTAACAAAGGTTTATGGTTTTTGCAGAAGGAAATCACAGATTTGAATTCAAACATTAAGTCATGCGGGCAGATTCCTTGGGTATATCATGACTAAAGAGTTCAAATTTATATGTTTTTAAAAAGCAACAACAACAGTACTTCAGCAATAATCGTAACTATAGGACTGAACTCTCATAGACAAAACAGCCTAACAATGCATAACTTGGTAGCCGACCACTCTGTGGATGAGACATATCTTAATTAAAAGCTGCCTCTGTAGAACAGATGCTACAAAACTGAATCTCATCAGGAGCAGATTTTAGCTTTTGTTTTGGAAAGAAACTAGTCTTTAGCCCTACAATGACACACAGCTGGTTAGGACCCTGTTCTTTGGCAACACAAATATTCCTTTACACAAACATGCGGCACGCACGGTGCTGTCTGGCTTTTATTATTTATGCTTGTTAACAAGGACGACAACAATTCAGCATGAATCGGGATTTACATACAGACGAGCCAACTACCAATACTATAGCCAAGCAGCCTGAAGCCGAAATGCAAGTAGCACTCCTAACAAAAAGATCCCACGACTAACACGCATTTGGGATAAGATATTATCAGTGAGAGATTTCAAGTTGTTTTTGAAATAGAAAAATGGCAGCAATTTACAATTCCTAATTTTAAACTAGTACCATATATGTGCCACACCTGAAAGTCCACAGCTGTACGCTGTGCATCAGTAATATTCCGTTGCAGCTGATTGGGTCAGGGTTTTTTGTTTAACTTTTCAGAAACAAACATTATTGGATTTTTAATATAATACCAAATCTATAAACATCAACATGTTTTCGAGATGATATTCTCTATATTAAAATCCCATTCAAATGCAGTTTTGCTGGATTTCCGCCCAGTGGTGGCTGGATGTGTGAGGACGATTCACTCGTAGGGACATGTTTTCACCTCAGGCGGGCCAGTGTGTTACTGTTTTGACCGTCAACCAGCGTGCATCTGGTGCGGCTGCGTTTCGGACCTCCGCAAGCACCTGAGGGCCCGTCCCTAGCTGACCTCGAACCAGCGAGCGACAGCTGTAGGGTGATGCTGCAGTGATAGGCATCATTGGCTTACTGCAGACTAATTGGTCCACGGCGTTCCTCTGAGTGGCCTCTCTAATTAATTAGAAAGGCAGTGGAGCTGAAATTTTTAATCAGGACACCAGCCTCTCTGGCAAGTAGGGGGTTAGGGAGAAAAAAAAGACACATCACCCCATCATCCCATGTAATCCACCTGACAGTGATCTCCTATGCCTACATATGAGGTCTGCTGAGTATGTTTATAAGATCTGATATGGTTGAGAATAAGAAAAAACATCACGAGACCAAAATCATTCATTTAATTTTAGAGAAATAAGTGTTTGGAAGATACATCTGTCCCAATAAGGGTTTCTAAAACAAGCGGCATATATTTCAGAGGAATAAAACTAATATGCTGCTGGTTAAATCTTGGACAAAAAAGCAGAAATAAGCTTAGGATTCATTAGTGCCCATTATAACGTTGAGTTTTCATTTCCTCTCCAACTAAAACCGGTCACTGAATGCAGGTAGTGAATATTTAAACTTCCACCTTAAGAATGAAGGCAACAGATTTAAGGTGCAGGATTTTGCATTAGGTTCGTTTTAAAAGTACAGATTGAAAGATTAAATATCAGCGGGCTCAAACAGACAATAGGAAAGCAGGAGGTTGACAGGATGCAGATCGGAGACTTTGGCTCAAAGATTACATGCCTGGTTGTGAAATGAATATGCTTTAAAAGCAAAAACATGTAAAAGACAAATGTGTGCTTGAACCTTTTACCTCCCATGGTGACATTGGCTTTGTGAGCCGCCTAATCTGCGAGACCATCTCAGGTCCGCTCATCGCTAATCAACCAGCCCATGTTATCAGCCTGTTGCTCAGGCCAAAATAAACACGCGCCGCCTTTTTATTGCTTTGTTTTCACAGGTCATTAGGGGAAGAGGAGAAGATGCATTGATTAGTTTTCCAGACCACTGGATTATTGTTGTGTTATGACTATCATCATTAAGGTTGCGGTTGTTCGTGTTTCCAAAAATGAAGACATTACAGGAAAGGCCAGTTGTTGGGAGAGCCCATGGCGTGCTCCCATAATGTAGAACATGAGGCAAGTTACATTAAAATTGCTTTTTTTTTTTTGAAGGTACAATTCTGAATGAAAGTTTGGAACAGTCACATTTTTGTTACTAGTTTTGCAACCTTTTAAATGTCCGCAAGTGATTTTTAGACAAGTTGAAAGGCCAGGAACAGCCAGTAATAAGTAAAATGCAAAGAAAACAAAAATAAAATAAACACAAACTTTGAACCTAAGAAAAAAATGTATTGATCGTATGGTTAGTGTACATACTAGCAAACAAAATCGGTTTTACTTGGACTAATTTAATATAGTAGTAAAAAGTCTATATTTATCATAATAAATAATTATATTTAGTTTGATAAATTTATAGTTATAAGTATTGAAATTAAAGTTATAAGCAATAAAAGTGTAGCTTACATTTTTTCATGTTTTTTTTCCCTGTCAGTAACATTTTGCTTTGCTGAGGATCTTTGCACCCGGACTGGTTTGCTAAGACGCTAATCATTTAAAAAATTTTTACTTTAGTTACAAAAATACATATCAAGTGTATAATGTAAGTATTGTTGATGACCAAATAACTGTATCTGTATGCCAGATGCATCTGACTCTAGTAAACCATCCACTTTGTTTAGCAAACAGACTTCTAGGAATCCTGTACTGAAACAAATTTTGAACTTTCAGTTTAAGAGTATTCTAAAATATATTTATCTGACTGCTTGGATGTAACACATGTGCATCTGAATGGTTTAAGGCTTTTGCACGATGCTGCATGTTTGATCCTTATTTTTTATCAGTGTGTAGTAGCGCTTCATGGTTTCCTGGAACATATTCCAGGTAGGATACCTCTACTGACCCACTTTTGAGTTATGAAATTGTCCCGTCACTCATACCTTGCATGTTACTCTTACTGCTTTATTGAACTCCACATTTATACAAATTACCCCCAAAAAGCAAAGACCAACTGGCTCGGTCGCTTGCCTAATTAGCATGTGTTAGATGGTTAGCAGAGGGCGGCCTTGTGTGATATGTACTGAAGTGGAATAAAATGGCGGGGCAGGCACTGTACTAATGGCCCATTTCCTCCCAACGGCCGCCCTCTCGGCTACTCTGCACGCGCTGGAATCAGTGCAGTCACGGGGCGATCGCCTGGCCTCAACTGCACACACACACAGCAAGATGGCTGGTCGTAGCAGCGCCACTTTTTTGCACAACTCTTTGGCTATGACAGCAAGCAGGAAGGAGGTGAACTGAGCGTGACGTGCAACAGATAACCGAGTTAGTGGCGCTCGCTTGCTGCATTATTTACTGGAGTAGCTGGAGCGTTAGTGAGCTGTTTGGCACTCGCAGTGGTAGGCGGTGAAGGCCATCAGCGAGCGAGAGTATCTCTGTCAGTGTGAGTAAACAAACAGCAGGGACATGGTGTGACAGAGCAAACGGCATAGCACTCAGACAGACACACACAGACACATGCAGGCTCATCAGGGAGCCCGGGGAGGAGGGTGGCATCCATATTTATAGGGCTTCTCTGGCATTTGTCCCCAGGCCAAATGCTGTGACTACACTCTGCTAATGTCAGAACAGCACTTAACCAGGCATTTCCACGGACCGTGGGGAATAAGAAGAAGTAAATACAGGAGCAGGTCAGGAACAAGCAGGACTAACAAGGAGGAATACAAGAAATAATGAACCAGAATGTGATCATGTTTATGTGAGGTGAGAAATAGGGAGCTGTCCACACATCTTGGCACCCTCGGTGAACAAATTCATCAGCAGCTTAATGTCTCAAATGCTTTCAAAAATGATATAAATGCGTCCATCATTACACACAAAACATCTAAAAACCTCTTAAACACGAAACTGAAAGGAGCTTCATTGACCTGAATGCAGTGTGAAAAGTAGTATCCAAGCTTTTAACCCGTGTGCTCCTTTGTTTCATTGTACCTGATAGCGACAATAAAAGTGTCGACCTATTTTCCTGCAGGATTTATACGAGGAAAAACGCCGTTGGCGTGGGATTACCCGGAAGCTTGCGTGGAATGCAGGGAATGGTAAGCCTCACTTTGGTCACCTGTCCCCAAATTCATCATATGTCAGTCAGGGAATGTATCGGCATGCCGCCTTTTGGCCTAGGGGGAGACCGAAGGGGGGCCTGGAGGCCTCCCCGGCATGTCCGATTCTACCAGGGACCCAAAGAGAGTTGGCAGAGTGGGTGAATCAGCTTCTTTTAGAACGACCTTTCATTGGAAAGTTAAGAATGGAGGCTAAGTAGGATGTTGGCTCAGTTGTGATGCTCAAAATGAAGTGTAAATTTCGGGCTGCGTTTATGGACATTTTATTCTTGTCCTACATGACAATTAAAAATAAGTAGCTTGCAAAAGTATCCATACGCCGTTAACTCTTTTCACAGCTTGCAACCTTAAAACTTCAGTCTTCTATGTATTTCTTTTAGATTTTATGTAAAATGTCAGCATGAAAAAATCTTTCATTTTTTTATGGACTTGCTCAGGTAAGTCTGCTTGTTAGGTGTCAGTTCGGTGCAGAGGATCTAACTTTCTGATGGAACATGCCAGACTGAACCTTTTTTTTGTTTTTCGACAAAAGTCTGAATTGTAGGATTAAAAAAAGATTCACTGTCTTGTAGATTAGGGAGGAAAGAAAATCAGAATTCAGAGACTGAAGTCCAATTTTTTTTTTCAGTTGCCCAAATCTATTCAGATTTTTTAATTGAATTTATCTACAATTACCTGTGATGTAAAGAATGACAGAGCAGGCAAATGGTGAGAAAAGGCAGAAGAAACAAGATTCAACTGTGTGAGAACAAGAGGCCAGTGTGTGGTTTTGATTTTATTTCTACAATTTTTCAATGAGTAAAGTTAATTTTCCTAACGCCTTTGGATTCAATACCTTGAGAAATAAGACGAGGGTTATCAGCAAAAAGATTTACACTTAATGAAGGCCGACTAATACCGTCAACATCAAGGCTACTGTGCTGTGATATGGCCAAAGGTGAGCTTAATCTGTTTTCGCGCTTTTGTTAAATAAGAGGATTGGGATGCAGATGATTAAGAAGGTTGGCTGCTTATTTCTTCAATTGAAACAATTAGTTAGATTTTTTTAACAGAAGGTGAGAGAGCCACTTAAACCCATATGCACATATACAAGGGGAATAATGTGTGACATGAGAGGGTAAAATTAGAACCAAAACCAACTTTGCTCCCTAATTCCACTCCCAAAGTCCCAACGTCCTCGCTTATAGCTGAGCTTACAGTGTCAAACACTAATAAGTCAGCTAATTCAATTAGGATCCGACTTCTTTCAGCCTCTAAAAACAGACTTTGTGCACAGATTCCCTCACAACTCCACACAGAACTCTTCATCATGAAGAAGTGGCCTTTATCCGGAGGCCTCTCTGTATAAGAGAGGAAACTCGCCGCTGAGCTTGTTAGCAAAACGCCGTGATCTGAGGAAAAAGATGTGTGACTAAAGCTGTGTCTCTTAAGTGTCTGTCACCGTGATCTAACCCAGGGAGAGCTCTTTGTAGGCTGTGTTTTTTGTGTGTGTGTGTGTGTGTCTGCGTGCGCCGCAGTGACTGGGGATGAGCTTCGTCTTAGCTGCAGGTGACAGGGAGTCCTTTCTTATTGTCAAGTCCTGATGGAGCTCCCACATAAAAAACATTCCACTCGAGCGAGTGCATTATTTCCCTTCCTTCCTCTCGGTCTCTTTCTCAAAGGCTACAAGCAGCAGCAACAGAAGGAGCCTCTCTTTTCTTTGTGTCAGCCGCTCCTTCTGCCAGCCTCCTCTTTTTCCCTTTTCTTTATCAGACCAGCCTTTTCTTGTCTCAAGTCTTCCAAGCCTCCCCACTTTCCTCTTCCCTGCCCGCCTTCTGGTTTATAGATCTGAGCTGGGTCTCAGGAGGCAAATACAAGTCAAGCCATTGTCATTTCAAACAGTGTGATAACCAGACACTGCTCTGCCCACTGACAACTCAGGGGAACCAACCCTGGCTTTGACTGTTAGCTCCTCTCCCCCTCTCCGTCTTGCTTCCTGATCCTTTATTCTCTCCTCTCCTTTCCCTACTTTTCCTTCCTCCCAACCTCACCTCCTTCACCCCTCCTCCCCACTCTTCCCCCTGCAGGAGTCTTAGCAGCTTGTTGTTGTTTGCTGCTTGATGCTGCTATGTCTTGCTCCTCTCCTCTCTGCTCTGTGTGCCGTGGGGGGCCAGGGGGAATAGTTGTCTTAGTGTGCGTACCAAGGTCAGTGCTCTCCGCATGACAGTTCTCTGCATCTTGACAAGGCGGGAAATCAATACTTTCGGACTTGTGGCGCTGCCCTCGGTGTAACAACAACCCTTAGCCGGCACGGAGCACAGCTCAGGCACCTGACACATCCCCAGACCCCTGCTAGGGAGCTCCTTCCACTCCATCTCTGACCCTTTCAAATTTCAAAAATCCTTCCTGTTTCACATTACCACATCCTTCCCCTCCATAGGTTTCTTTCCTCAGTGCCTCCAACCTGCTGTACATTAGGTTTGCTGTTTTCTGTGCATTATGCCATGCATGTTTCTATCTTGTCTTGGAGTCTGCTGTCTCTCAGGGGTTTGTTGCTACAAATGTTTGGCAAAGGGAAGGATGAATCTGCAGGACTCTGATCTTGCGCTGAAGGTTCATTTGTTACAGGAATTCAATTTGAAAAGTGAAATTCTTAAATAGATTCACTTCACACTGAGTGATACATTTTATTTTTTAAGTTAACTGTTTTAATTAAAATACGATATAGTAGTTTTATACCATATAGTAATTGCATTCAGTTGTTGGTTGTGGCTTCTTGTGCTTGAATTCGTGTGGCGTGGAGTAGAGGAGGGTGGTTCTGTGGTTCTGCTGAGCTTTTCAAGAGGCACAGATTTATATAAAACTGGCATTTGCCTACTTTTTCTTGTTGATTACAGGTTATTTAATCTTTCTATTGACAACGGCCCCTGGATACAATTGTCCCTAAAGCAGTTTCAAGGATGCACATAATGTTTCTCCGCAGAAGAAAGCATGAGATTCCTGGTAGATAGCTGTTATGACTTTAAAGTTGATTTAAAAAAAGCAAGTGGACCAAAAACGACAGATGACATAAAAAAACTATTCATTGTTGACTGTGAGATTGTCCCATTAGACCTCAAAAAACATGGATTCAGGTCCTTTCCACATTTAGACATTGATTTCCAAATAAAAAGAAAAAAAAACAACAACTTTAAACTAAAGAGTAACAATCCAGTCGTTTTTCTCCCCTTAGCTCAGATTTAGTGTTTCTTGAATCGGCTCATATAAATAAAGACTTTGAACTGGTCTATACTCCTTTAAATTTGTGGTGTATAAATTTTGATTTTGCATTTTTTTTTTACCACATTTCTTCAATCCACTCAACATTCAATTTATATGCTGGAGCCAGCTTCTTCTGGAATGGCCATTATTGGCTTTCCTTTCTATTAAAGGGTGTCAGTGACTGTTTGCTGAATACCTGTCAAGCTGGTAATCTAACACGTTAAAGACTATAACAGAACAAATCTGAATGTAACATATTTCCATAGGTTACTGAAACATACACGTAATATTAGACACTGGCATATCAATGGTATTCACATTTCCTGGGATAAACATGTATGACTAACCTGCAGAGGAGCAGAGGGTATTAAAATGGAGCCATGGGCGACATTATTTAAAAGACACTAAAGACTTGCATGCTTCTTCTTCACTGTCAGATGGATGCTCAGAGAGTTGCAGAGGAGGCTGGCATGGAGCCCCAAACCGATTGTTAAGCTCGCCTTTTGGGCTGCCTCTAATGATGAAGGGGGTAGTGTGCGCAGGGCCAATTACAGCTTCTGTCTTTCAGCAGTCAAACAGAGTAAAACTCCTGATCTCAGCCCCAGCGGAGAAGAGTCACAATCAGCCGAAGACCCCCGGGGTCTCTCCGAGGGGCCGCAAGCCAGCACACACTCGCAGCCTCTCTGAGCGTGTGCAGCTGGACATCTATCATCCCGAGGGTTTGCTCCCAGGGTTCAGCTGGAGCAAGGAACGTGCATCAAATAAAACAGCCACTTTAATGAATTAGATATTGAGCTGTTCATTAAAAAAAAAAAAAACTCCCTGAAGACAGCAGGGAATCCACAGTAACTCAGAGCAACCTGGGGATGAACGCCACTGGTGTAGAGGAGTCATAAAACACTCAGAGTGTCTGATCAGTTTCCTGATTGTAACCAAGAGAAGCATCATGCTTAGGAGCTGCATGGATGTTATTTGTCCAAAAAGAGGATCAAAGCCTTTCGAACATGCTGAAAAAAACAAAAAAAAATACTGGAACATAATTGGGAGGTGGAGCAAAAAGGGTCCATGGTTTTGAATTATTGATTGGATAGATAAAAATCAGAAGAACATGGGCTGCATTTGGATTCATCTCCTTTACTCCTGCCACAGTACCGCAGCAGAGAGTCAGGGAGGAAGATGTGCAGAAGTTTATAGAGGATTAGGTTCTACAACACCCCAAGATTTGAACAATTTAAAGAGCTCTGCTTAGTCTACTATCTAAACACAAAGAGAGAATACCTCCTCCTAAACTCACAGGCTGGTCAAAAAAAGTAGAGGAGCAGAGAAGAGGCAGCAGAGAAGCTCTAAGTTACTCTGGAGGAGCTGCAAAGATCCACAGCTCAGGAGGGAGATACACTATTTCCAGTAATCAACGAATCTGGGTATCATGGAAGACTGGCAGAAAGACAGTGTGATACAGCAGACATGTTGAAGTTGCAGTGGCCCCAAATCCAAAACTGAATGTTCTAAACTTCATTTAAAACACAACATCAGGCAGAAAAATGACATCGTATGAGTGATATGACTTAAAAATAAAAATCCATTGGATTTCTGTTTAGATCACAGCAATAGAAATGCCCTAGTCAAAGTCTTCATCAAAATGGAAATGTAGAATCTTTTCAGAACCTCCACATCCAATGTTACGTAACAATTGATCACTGCTTTACGCCACCCCCCAAAAACAAAAAAACAAAAACAAAAAACAGAATTTACAAAACATTTAAAAACGTTTAGTAGGAGCCGAATTCCTCATCTGGTTTTACCGAAGCTCTTAGTAAAATTATACACACCTCTCTGATTAAGAAATTAACCACTATTCTGTTTAAAAAGTCTGCTTCGGTAGAAACAAAGGACATGTTTTATTTCCCATGAGCCACCATCGGCCTCACCCTCGTTTGATGGAGAGGTTTAAAGGCCACCCTCCTCCTCCTCAGCTTCTCCCCAGATGAGTGTGATTTAAACAACCACATCTTCCCCGTGTTTTTTTCCCACAGTGACAGCCTTTCTCATGAATTAAAAGAGGAACCCATTGATTTTCCCATTGCTTAAATTTGCAACTTAATCCCCCAGATATGCAGAGAATGTACTGCCCTGTCAATAAATGGCAGGGCCACCAACGGGGGCTGGAGAAAAAGGATGACAAGACAAAGGAGGCGGGCAGAGGGCAGAGTTAGTGGAGAGTGAGGAGCCATGCCACCAAAGAACACACTCTGACCGTTAACACTCGCTCAAATGGATTACTGCAAACATAAAACATCATCCAGCTGAGCTGCCAGGAGTCTAAGAAATAGGAAAATCCCGACCGTCTTGCAGCCACCTCATTCCACTTTGCCAAAAAAGCAAACACAGCACATCGTTACGTTTATAAGGCCAATAAACCAATCACCATCCTACATCTGTATAGTGTAACGAGCCATCCAGCTCGGCCTGGTGCTGATCAAATATCGTAGCATAAGCAAAAGCCAACATTGTGGAAAGAAGTTGTCTGGGACTGAGATGGAAAAAGCACACTTGTCCCCTCTGAGTGAGGGCCTTGAGGAAGTAAGGGGATATCACAACCGCGCCCCAGGAGCAAAGACGGCACAGAGCCCGTGCCCTAATTCACAATACGCACCGTAATGTTCTCATCTGACTCTTAATGTAGCCTATAAATCTGCTCTCCATCAGCGTAATGCCGGGTATTAATATCCCGACTCTTCAAGTGAGTGCAGCCTGGCCTTTGGGCCGAGCTCGTCTTTTAATCTCGTATTATGTGAGAAACATGAAATTTCTAAGAAGGTGTTCGGCAGATTTCAGAGGACTAGCCGGACAGTCCGAGTGTAAGCCAGAGTCCACCCCCCCCACCGCTGCCTGTAAACCCTATCCGACAGGGCGATGGGGCGGTGTGGCTCCGTGCCACAGGCTGTGCTGTTGTTGGCAGCAGGTTTCCTTCATGTGCAGCACATAACACGATACCCATGAAGACCAACTAGCCTGCACTGTAACACACATGTGATTGGAAAATACTCTGCAAAATGCATGAACATCAACACAGGCAATTATAGATATATAAAAAAAACTATTCTTGCTATTCGTCCCAACCCACAGCCTTGTAGGAAACAAGGAAGGGAAAAGAGCACAGTGTATCCTTGACAGAGTTCATCTGGTTCCAGTTTAGTGCAGATGCTCAGCTTTTATTGCAGCAGTCCAGTATTTCATGGCAGATTTAGCCAGTGGTTTGCCTCTCCGCTCGCTGCAGCTCTAATGATGGTGCATCACTTGTAAATTGCGGCACACCAATGATAAACAACAGTTTGTTGCTTAACTCCACTGACGTTTTGCTCTTCTCTCTGCGGCCACCAGTGTGTGAGATGTTTTCACTGCTGTAGATCGTGCAGACGGGAGAACGTAGAGCACAAAGAGGACCTGGATCCATAATTAACCAGTGTGTTTCTGACTGAAACATCTGATTAAATCCGATTTTCTTTATGTCTAAATCCAAACAAAGATTGATCAATAATTGTCAGCTTATTATGTCGAACAATGTAATGTTATCTTCCGAAGTAACTCGTAAATTGGTCCTGATTTCATAGGTAATGTTTTAATCTTAATTTCTTTCCCAATCTTGCCAAAAATAACAGCTAAAGCCTGGATTTTATGTTTTAGCAGAGATTATGAGAATAGTTAATTTTAATTTAAAGCAACACTAAGTAACTTTTCAACCTTCATAAAATATTTCCATAACTTTGTGACCATATGTTGACTTACAGCTCGTTGAATGACGCCTCTATCATGGCTCGAGGGGGTCCATATCGCTTTAACCAGCACTAAGTAACTTATAGGAGGGTGGCAGGAACCCTGCCACACAAAAAAAACTACAAATGTGCTGACTGCTTTCTGACTGCTTTACCGTTTCTTATCTCCAACATCATCTTATGACATTGTTTCACCAAAATTAGATTCATCACCTCATCGCTATTCATCCTTCACACAGACACTGGAAACAGAAATGTACTTCAATCCAGCTGCTGACGACCAGGAGATCAGGATTTTACCACGCTATGCGCTGGTGCTCATGGGAAATGCAGTTTTCACTCAGGCAAAACACTACCGCTTTATATATATATATATATATATATATATATATATATATATATATATATATATATATATATATATATATATATATATATATATATATATA
>JAVLVB010000913.1:1951940-1962073 GCA_032876305.1 Orestias chungarensis
CATGCAGGTGTGTCTGTGCGTGCTTTTCTTTGGCATGTGTGTGTGATCCTGTTTAATTACAGATCAGGCTTTGAGGCAGAGGCAAACAGAGCTATAATTACAGGAAACACCTCCTTTAATATTTTATGGAAATCTACTTCGTGTGTGAGTTTCTGCGTGTGCTGTACGTTGAACCTATATATTCAGCCGGTGAGAGGAAAATTAGGAGGGTCTGCACAGAGTTTGCTCCGAACGACTTCCGTTTCTTAGCTCACAATCTCCCGCCCTTCTCTTTCATCCCAGCGTCACTCTTCACAGGCTCTCGTTTCACATTTGTGTTTCCAAACGGCTACTCTAAACGCCCTCTTTTCCCCCACTTTTGAACTGCTTCCCTCTCAAATATTTATGCAGCCTTTTCCAGGGCAGAGAGACAGAGGGGTGAAGAAAGAGGAGGGGAGGCCGAGATCTATCTATTAAAGATGAGCAACTCTTCAAATGCATAAAGAGGGGAGATGGATGCTGCTGCTCAGTGAGACCAAGGTGTAAACTAGAATTTAAGCCTTGATTATGTATTTTGAGTAAAATAGGATGCGCTCAGGCAGACTAGTCACATAAAGTCACTTATGAAAGTATTCATATCCCTTGAAGTATTTAACATGTCGCTCCTACAACCACAAACTCAGCGTATTTACTCGGGGTATTATGTGATTTTTGTCCATCCAGACATGATGGTGAGCATTTAGTGAGTCTCTGCCAGCTTTTCACTAAAACCTTTGCCAATTCTTCTCAGCAAAAATTCCAGCGCTTGTTTAGATTGGATTAATAGACTTTGACTAGACCGATCTGAAGTAGGTCCAGCTTTGACTGCGGTTTGTGAAAAGGTTCTAGGGTTGCCTTCATATTTAGCTCCATCAATTTTTAGCACAATTTTGACCAGCATCCCCGCTGTATGATGCTGCCACCACCGTGTTTCACAATGGGAATGATGCTGTGTGCAGTGATAGTTTCGGTATAGGGAAAAACAAGTTCAGTACCTTGCATTTTGTTCTATACGTTTTGTTTCTAACATGGCCGTCCTGATAGATAGATTGAACAGAACTCTATTGGGGACGCTCAAAGCATGGGATACTGTTGTCATAACTTACCCTAAAGAAAAGGGTGGTGGAGGGAGAAGCAGGCTGACTGTGCGTGTGTGTGTGTGTGTGTGCGTGCGTGCTTGCGTGCGTGTGTGTCTGTGTCAGAGGGTCTAGCATGGGCCAGGCTGAACACATGTTCTGGTGAACCGGGGGCAGGATTTGCTGGTAGTGCGCTTTACTATCCTTTGATATGCTGTAGTCATTAAAAATGGATGGCGAGCAATCGTAATGGGCATTGAATTAATCTAATTAGCCTCGTGCGCTAGGTCGCTCAGATTCAGTAGGGGTTGGACGGGGGGGGGGGGGGGGTGTGCCGGTCTGGGAGTAATGGGACAGGGGGGTTGGGGGTTAGTGCAAACAGAGACACCTAGCCCCAAACACTGTAAGCAGAGAAGGCTGGAGCGCTGGAGGGGCCGCGGCGGTGGGGGCATAATCCACCTTAATTTATTAATACGTGCAAACAACATTTAGCTCCTTAAAGCAAATGAAGCAAGTGCTAAGAGGACAGGGGGTGGGGGGTAAAGTATAGTAGAGCGAGCTAGGCAGAGCAAGAGCAGATAAATAATTTAGTCCTGTGTGGACTAGATGGGGGGCCGCTGCTGCTCCTGGAGGTAAAGCAGGTTCAAGGTTTTACCTTCACTAACATTGACTTGCTCCAGCAGATATGATGCACTTCTGTTTAAAGCTGCAGCAGGTCACAACATGGATCATGATCTGCTGACTTTTAATCTCCTCACAAACACCACCAACGTACAATTGGATACTGCTTTCCCACTCATAAGGATCACTGTGAGGGTCACCGTGGACGGACACGAGTCCATTATAGATTCGCTGGTCGATGAAGTGCTCAGGCGTCAACCTCTGTTGACCCCTGTCGTCCATAATGACTGCTTCAAAACAGTATGGCTAATATGCATTAAGAAGGAGGAAGCAGTCCCTTTTGGAATATAGAAATCACGCCTGGTGGCAGCATGTTGGAGCAGCTGTGTTACAGTAGCTCTGATCTCTTCTTTTTCTAGGGATGTTTTCATTATTATTTTTTTAGGTTGATGCTTTGCCGTTCTGACAATTGTTCCACTCTGATTTTGGATGACAGCTGGAAGGAGTTTTGCCAGTCCTTCTTTTTGCTTTCAGTTGTTATAATGCGTACATCAAGGACTACAAACATGATTCATGATTGTAAGGCAGGACTGAAGAGCAGAGAACAGGACGGACAGAGATTCAAACAGGAAGCTAAAGTAAATGAGCTGGATTAGCAGGGCTTGCCAATAACTGATTGTGTGATCCAGAACATGTAACTGCTGAATGTTTCCTTTGATTCCTCGATACTTAACCATTAAAATGTCGTTACAGTGATGAGACCGTCTGACGGCCACAGTCTTCAGTCAAAGGTTTTTCTAGATTCATTGACTTTCAAACCACAAGGACGATACGAGTTATAAAAACATCTAATCTCTTTTGGAATAAATAGGAAAATCTATAATTGAATTTAGGAACATTTTTACCAATGATTTAACAGGTGCCGAGATTTGAGTTCAGCCAAGTTTGGAAAGCAGCAGTACTTGAACTTTTTTCAGGAAGAGCTTCGGTGAACACTATTTTTACATAAGTGTTAACATAGGCACTCCAACACAGATGTACTTTAAAATACTCTTTGCCAGTCATGCCAAAAACTTTTCATCGAAATCCTTGAATAAAATCAACAAAATATTGAGCCATATTTTTAAGTTAGACTAAATTAAACAAGTTGTTTGATTGGTTTGGTTAGTTTTGGGCTGAAAGCCTTGAAAAATGCAAATATCCTAGAACCAGTGACTCGTTTATTCATAACTTACAATCCATCTATTTACACATTCATCCATCTACCCATCTTATGCAAAGTACTGAGGGACATCAGAACAAAACACAGTAAAGAAAAATAATGAAAATAGAACAGAGAGAAGAAAAGTCTTCCTCCAGCTCAGCAAAGCCAACCACCATAGATGAGCAATGAGAGAGCAAAAGGAGCGAAGGCGACAGGAACCATCTAACGACGGCATTTCAACTGCGTATTCAACACGCTGCAGTGGATTCTAGTTTTAACCCCAAAAGGAGAATCCACGCAAATGACGAGACGAAGTGCTGGGATATGAAAAAACACGTTATTGCTGTTAGATTGGATCTGTGTCCCAAAAAGAACCAAGTAAACATCAAAAGCTGCACCTCCCTAGCCCAAAAACCATTCAAACTGAATTAAAAAACACAGGAGAGAGTAAGGTTAAGGTGTCATAGAGGCCAATTTAATTTAATCTTCTTTAAATGCAAAGACATATGCATCTAAAAGTAGAAGTACTTTCTACGCTTTCATTGCATTTTTTTATTCCTAAACCAAGTGCCACTAAAGACTTGCTGCAAATTTAAAGCGTTTATGAATCTCGTTAGATTCCCATCTTTCCTTAGACCTGGGAACCGATTTTGCAAGCAAGGTTTAACAAAACAGGACGTAACGTTTTTTTATCCGTTGACCGTACTTTCCCCTCTGCATTACTCACAGCTAAAGGCTCTTTCTGCTCTCGAGTGAAGTGGAACGGTAGGTGCCATGCAGAGCCAGCGATAATTTCGGCAGCACCTCCCTCACACACCGTGAGGACATAATGGCGCTGAAAGCAAAACGACTCAATGAAAAAGGAAAACTGTGGTTCTTGGAATCCACTTGCGTCCAAATTACAGAGACATTCTTGGCAAAGCTTGCAGCGCACGGGTAACACAATGTGCTGCAGCACGAAGAACACTCTGGACATTCATCAAGCCTGTGACACGAAAGACCAAAGTATTAAAATTCAGGAACTAAAAAAAAAAAACAGACTAAAGTCAAAAAGTAAATTGAGTCAATTTTTCTTCTCTTTGGCCTCATTTCACTTGATTTGATTTATTCTTTTTTTTTTGTTACTCCCTTCCTCCTGGCCTTCGTCACCAGGTTCAGTTACAGCGCTGAGGTGAAGGAATGAGGGAGGCAGCGGCGTAACACTCCGTACCATGAGGAGCAAGACGCAGGCCGCCCTCCCTGACATGCCCTCCACCGGGATCCTCCCTGGGCCCTGCAGGCAAGCTGGATGAGTGTGCTGCTCATATATGCAGCAGATGATATAACTGTCTGTAGAAACACACACACACACGCACACACACAGCGACTTCCCTCCTGCTTCCCTCCCTCTGTGCCTCGGCATGTGTCCTGTCATATCTCCTTCAGCCAGTAATTGTCCCAACTTATGGTGTTTCTTCCTGCAAGCCACAGTTTAGGGGAAGTGAAATCCTTCTAAGTGACTGTCACAATGCATCAGCCTCAGGCGGGGGACACGCTCCTGCTTCCTCCTCCACCCTCCCCCTGTCCCAAGGCTGCTCACTACCCCCCATCTTTAAGTGTTTTTCTTGCTGAGATACTCCACTCCTGCTTTCAGGCCGCAGCTCCCTGTCACTGCTGCCCTCCCAGGACGCCCCCTGCTCTGGGTGGAACCTGAAGGGAGAGCCTCAGTCACATCGACATCATGGGCCCTCTCTCTGACCTGTTCTCCACATGCTCCTTGTTCTCCCAGGCTGGGATCAGCAGGCTTTTCCTTTTATCCCCCTCCTTGACACACTTTCACGCACAAATCAAGGAACGGAGCCGAGGGCGACGAGGGTCGCGACCCTGGCATGTCACGGGACAGTGATGCATGTGCCACTCCTTTTCTGCCTCTGACCTCTTTTCTTAGAACCCTAGAAGCCATTTTTCTGTCTTATCGGTCCTTCAGGACAAATGCAAACAATGCTAGTTTTTTTCAAGCAGCCACAGACACATTAGATCCCATCTAGCGATGCGCTGATCACTTGATCAATGATCGAAAACTGACCAGATTTCACCTCAACAAGTCTAACCCTGAAAATCCGGACTTTTCCTATTCCTTACATCCTAAAATAACAATAAAATTACCAAATATTTTCTAAAAGTCCCATATAATTATCTAGTAGGATGCCACTTTTTAATAAACTAAAGACAATATTGATTAAAACAAACTCCATTGTCAGAATAATAATTATATGTGTTATTCACAGATTGAAGTAAATCTACAATTTCAGAGGCGTATTATTTACTTATTACCTGTAACAGCTGTTTTTTTCACTTTTTTCCCA
Organism: Orestias chungarensis; assembly: GCA_032876305.1. Classification (NCBI taxonomy): domain Eukaryota; kingdom Metazoa; phylum Chordata; class Actinopteri; order Cyprinodontiformes; family Cyprinodontidae; genus Orestias; species Orestias chungarensis. The sequence continues at coordinate 1,957,205 of JAVLVB010000913.1, forward strand.
CATCAAATTAGTTTCCATTATCATGACCCTGCCTGTTGCTGTTTCTTTTTGGAATGAATAGTCAGTTTGGCATTAAAATAGAAAGAACTTAATTTTTTTAAGTAACTACGCCCTTTCCTCCAATTTGTATGTTTTTAACTGAGATTTTGCAAGTCACTGGACTCGCATCAGCTTGGGTGGTAAAAAATGCTTGCTTTCACTTCAAACATAGTTAGAGTATCTTCAAAAAATAATTTTGGATAGCGCTGCCGTGGAATAGAAGGATCACCAGTCAGTCTCCCAACAAATCAGATTAGGCCTCTGACAGAAGACACTGTTGCTGTATGACAGTTTTATGACAACATGCTAACCGGTGAATTTCTCGGGAACAGAGACGATATCTCTCAGTAACATGTCTTGGGTGATATTTTCAGTTATTGATGAGCTTTGCTAGCCCACCATGTTTTCTTTTGCCCCTCGTTTTTTAATCTCTCGAGAACAAGTGTTAGAAAGCCAGGCAGAGTGACGTTGGCGTTGGCGTAATCTTTGTCCACTATGAGGGATGGAACAGACAGCTTTAACTCAGTCTACTCCTCGGTCATGCTCTTCATCCATGAAGCCTACTCTTGAACTCCTCTAGGATTTGGGGTCGCAGTTCAGGTGTTATCTGAGCTTTTGAGATGATAATCACCTGCTCCCAGTTGTAAAAACTACACCCTGTTACCAGGGTCGTACATCGTATGCGATCCTTTCAGCTTCACAGCTAAAATCCTGGTTTGAAATGACAACAACCATAAAGCGTCAAACAACAAATTTAACCAATTATATCTGATGCCAAAAAATATTATTACCAAAAATATAATAAAACCAGTGTACCGTTACAAAATAACAATGTATAAAGTCTTATAAACTTGCTTCCACAACAGCTTCCAATTCATTATGTACACATGCAGGTGTGGTTTATAACACTGCAATGAGTTCTTCTTCCCCCGATCCACTTTGGACAATTAAACTTTGTACGTCTTGGCCGCCCATCAAACTTTTATTAACCAATCGTCTTCCGCTAAGAGAGGGACCCCAAAGATTTGGCAGAAACGGACACAGCAGGGATTGTGTTTGTGAGTGTGTGTCTGTGTGGAGGCAAAGGTTTCATGTGGTCTCTCACTCATCGCTTGGATGCTGTCCGGGCTTTTGTTGTGCCTTAATGTCGGTGAGCGTGCAAAAGAGAACAAGATGCCACAAGAAGGTCAGGTACTGGGTTGAGCCACAGAAAGAGGGGACGACGGAGAGGACGGTTTTCTTTCACACACTAAAGAGTGACGAGTGATGGTGGAGTAGATGCTAACAAATCTGCAGCTCTTGGCTCCAGGCCTCCATTCAGAAAGCCCAACTAAAACAGGCCCGGCTCATACTCCGTAGATGGGAGGATGGTGGCCGTCACTGCTGTTTTTCTGAACCACTCATCGACTTCCACGGCAGCAGAATTCACTGCGGTCATCCCGGAGATGGCCGGGCTCTCACCTAGCCTTAAAGGAAAGCTAGACGAGTTCTCAAAAACTGCTCGCCAGCCAGAAGCTCGCCACTGTGTGTGGCCTTACAGTGCGTTGGCTACTGCTGCTTTGGATATTAGCTCCTCTGTATGTCGGGCTATTAAATACCAATCCCCAGCTACGAATACACACACACCACTTTCCTTTTGGGCTTAACTTAGGAGGGGACATAACAGTTTTGGCTGGTGAAAACTGTGTGGGCCAGAAGAAGAAATGTTCCAGCTGGAGAAAGAAAGCAGAACCAGACACTTTTCAGAACATTTGAGAAGAGAAACGTTAGAGAGGTTTTGGCAGGGCAAAGAAAAACTCTAGGAAGCCAAATCCAAAGCAAAATGACAGGAAAACAAAGAAAAAGAGAGAAATCATCTGTCTGGGCCGGACCAAAGCAGTGAAACGAAGAATCAATGGGAGAAATGAAAAAAAGATTCAAGGACCCAACAGTAAAATGCCAGAAAACACAAAAGAAAGTAGAGAGGGAACAGCAGCTGGAGCGTTGCTGCTCATTCAGCACTTTGCCAAATCAATGCCACTTGAGGAGCACGATCCGCATCCTGAGCTCAGCGAGATGCATTCGTGAGTCTGTGGGAGTGTTTGTGTCTGTTCGCCTGGAGGTTTTATCGTGTTGCTGTGAGGTGGGCCACTCCAGTCCACATTAGGGTCCAGTAATGTGTTAATTTATAACCCTATCACCCCGGATGCCTGCATTATCCATCTGTGTCACACGTTAGGCCCACGGCATCTATCATCCAGAGAGGGGAAAATGGCCGTTCTGCAGAGATTAAGCCTCCGATCGCATAGATACTCCCCTGTTCTCTTTCAGCCTGATCTGTGGCATCTGTCCACGTCCCTTTCTTTTTGCCCCCAGTGCCCCAAGTCTGGGTGATCAATTTGAGCTGGACAGATTTCTTCGCAGCCCTGTCTGTCCGCTCGAGCTTTAGTATGTGTCGTACAACTGAGCTCTCTCTCTCTCCGTCTGCTTTAACACCTTTCTTCTGGTTTGTTATCAGTGACCAGGGACTGAATTACGCTTCAAATTGACCTGCAAGAACAGCCCTTCCAGGTTTCTCTAGAGTGTTTTATTTGACTTACAACAAAACAGAGTTAAAATTACGATCACAGGTATCCTCAAAGTACTGAAATCCACAAATACTTGAGGCTCCTCCAAAATATGCCTATTTTACTATTTTAATCTCAGATACCTAAATATGCATTATTAGACTAACACCCATAATCTTTCTTATCCAAACTCTTGGTGGTGCAGCAAATCAAATGCGAGAAAATTGAGTGATGTCCCTGGATTGGGTGCTTTGCAAACGTTAGCCAACAATGTGTTGAGTAGCATTATTAGGTATTTCTAGTGTATTGTGCAATTTAAATATAACTACAAGTATAATTCTGAGTTAAGTTACAACTGTTACTGAACTGAGGATAGTAGGACTCCACTATGAGAAATAGATGGAATGGTTTGGAGTATTTAGTATTTCTATATTTAACAGAACTACATCTTGTTGAACTTTTGGCCTGGGAGCCTTTAGTGAGTATGTTAGACTCAACTTTGCACACTTTTCCACTTTTTTCCCCTGTGACCCAGTTGAAGCTCAGTCAGTCTGTTAACAGAAACTTTCATGTTTAGGACTATTGTAAAAAAATTTCTTCGCTTTATTTAATTCTTCTCTTCTACGCTGACCGGACTGTTTTCCACCATCTTATAGACAGAATTTCCCACTGTCGAAAGTGTTTTGCATGAACTCTAAATACCGTCAGTGGTTGGGTTCATGTAACCAGAGCTCATTCTGCAACATGCCTGCTGTGTCCACTACTGCAGTGGTTTTATCTGCTCGTCCTCAGGACCCTCTGTTCTACATGTTCTAGGTGTCACTCGGCTCCCAAACACCTGCCTCTGACAACACTAACAATATTGATTATAGGGTTTCTTCAGCATTTAATGTCATGCCTGAACAGGCAATACATTCAGCTGTGCTGCAGCGGTTAAACATTTAAAACATGGATGAAAGTGGAACCTGAGGACTGGGACGGAAAACTACTGCCCTACGTAACATGTGGCAAATTGAAGATGTGGCAAATTGAAGATGGGACTTCTTACTACTATCATCTGACATTTTCATCCTTTTTTTTTTTTTTATATTATGTCACTTCTGAAAGCTGTTGGCCACTCTGGATTCTCTTTCTATATCTGGCTATCCAAACAAAGGACGATGACTAACAAAGTACTAGCTTTTGTTTGTCATTAAATGTTGAAATGCTATAAAAGTACAAAACCATAGCAGATTGTAGTTACTGTGGCATGCAGTCATTTTTTCATTTGCATATTAAATAATTATTTTCTATACATGAAACAAACCCAAAGCATGGAGGATTTAGCTGCTTTTGCAAAGAATTCGTTTGTCAGGACTTTGAAGACATTGAAAAACACATGGGGGTAATGATCGATATTCCTTATTCAATTTCACATTACAACTGTCGGCGTACGCGCACTGCATCCTAAAAAACGATTTCATGCAAATGTGACAAAACTTGGATGCAAAACAAAGAGAGTAAAGGCCTGAGGGAGGTGCTGGCTGAAGCAAACAGGAGCACAGCATCCATGCTTCTTAGTTTCAACTTAAACTCTCACGTAACTGAAGCAGCGGCTGTGCAGGTAGGATACAGAGAGCAGAAGAGACTGGGGAGGAGAGATAAGATGGCAGTTTCACTTTTAAAGAGCGCAACAGTCATGGCGAGAGGAGAAAGGGAATCTGCCCATTAAGACTAAGTGGATGTATATTAGATCATGGAGGTAAGGAGGTGGGGATTTACCATCAGCTCAACTCAGACACAACCTATTAGAAGAAACTGTTTTAAGAAACGGGCCTTTAAACTTTAAAGTCACGCTCCGGTCTGGATGGTTTCAAAGTATACCTGCAAGGGACATCCCCTCTGTGAAATGAAGGCAATTAAAAGACCATCAAAGTCACCACCCAGTCCTTTGAGATCGTACCGAGCCTCTGTCCTCTTTCCGTTTCCCCGTCTGTCCCCTTCACAACCCCTTCCACCTCCCTAGTGTGCATCCCCCAACCCTCCATTCTTATCACGGTGGTACAGTTAATCCTCCTCCACTCCTCCTCCCATCGCCGGGTCCCTCTGGGGGTGCGTGAAAGGCTAAAAGGCGGCAGCACATTTGCCATTTGCCTGCGACACATAATACGAAGCGAGGCAATCAACTTTGACTTGACATGCATTTGCTCATCTCCGGTACACACACACACACACACACACACACACACACACACACACACACACACACACACACACACACACACACACACACACACACACACAC
>JAVLVB010000913.1:1965362-1994161 GCA_032876305.1 Orestias chungarensis
TGTGTGTGTGTGTGTGTGTGTGTGTGTGTGTGTGTGTGTGTGTGTGTGTGTGTGTGTGTGTGTGTGTGTGTGTGTGTGTGTGTGTGTGTGTGTGTGTGTGTGTGTGTGTGTGTGTGTGTGTGTGTGTGTGTGTGTGTGTGTGTGTGTGTACTTTGGCTAAACGCCAACCGCTGCCTGTACCACTACCCTCCCTTTCACCAGAACCACCCTAAAATCCTCCCTGGGCCTCCAGCAATCAAATCCCCGCGGCAGACTGGAAACAGAACAGAGCCGAGCCGAGTGGAGGGAGCTAGGCGCAGAATAAAACATGGAAGGGAAACAGAAAGGAGAAAACTAGCTGTCTTCCCTGCTCCAAGCACGCATCAAAAGATCAGGATCACTTCTGGAGAGTTTGTAAGAGATGTATACATGGGGGCCAAAAGTTTGCTTGGGGTTAGGACGCCAAAAACTAAATTTAGGCACACAATTTTACCACCGAGACCTGCAAGGTTACGTTTGAACATATAATTCAATTAATTGTATAATCCTGTAAGTTTTGACTTTTTTTTTTTACCTAAATATGTTATTTTGGTATTAGGAAAACTGATGCCGATGAGAATCGAGACGCAAATATAAAAATTGCAGAGTAGCTAAGGACAAAATTTTCCATTCACAAAAAAAAAAAAAAGACAAAAGTTTAAATAATAAAAACATAAAATTAAGAACTTCCTCAATTTTTATAATCAACTACTAGCATCAGCTTTAATGCATTTTATTTATTTAATCAAAAAAAGAGATGATGGTTACATACTAAAGGTGTAAATATTTAAGTTTCCAATTAAGAATCATATTAAAGAAAAAAAATTGCTGTTATTTTTTTCTATTGTATGTATAAATATATATAAAAACTTACATGCACACAGATACAGACACAGCATCACACTCATGTTTACACACAGATATACTGATGCTATCTTACAGAGAGAGACAACTACACCATCATATACTTGGTATCATGCAGCAGCTATGAGTTTATTAAAAAAAAAAACACTTATGGAACAGAGAGATATGGTCTTTATGGTTTTATGGAGAAAATTCCCGCACACAGTAGGGCAACGTTAACCACCATGATGGTTGCCTAAAATAAATATATATATATATATATATATATATATATATATATTTGAAAAATCAGGTCAGGTTTAAAATTAAACAGAAAAATGGAACAACAATGGCCAGAAAATCCAAATCAGTGTAGCTGTAAAAAAGAAAAGAAAAAGATTGTGCTAAAAGGGCAGTGTTTGCCTTTGGGTGGTCACTGTTGCATCCTTCTTCAACCCCCCCCCCCCCCCCCCCCCCCCCCCCCCACACACACACACACTTTGGTTGCACCAGTGAAAGGAACAGAACATATTTGATTCTGCTGGAGAACACCAGAGTTCCCGAAGCCTCGCATGGACACAGTGCTACCAGTTAAAAAAAATAACCTTTTCCTTTAACAGCAACTCCAGTAATTTCCCCGTGCGTCTAAAAATCGTACGCTCGCGCAGCAGTGCATGTTGGGAGAAAGAGTCAACTGCAAGGCCCGAAGAAAATTACCATCATTATCCATAACCATAAACAAGCCAGATGATGATGATGATGATGGTTTTAACAATAATAATAGCAATCCAGGCTGAGTGCTTTTTCACATAACAGTGACAACATTAGTCACACCGGCAGCAGTGAAATGAAAGGCTCGCTGCCTTCAGAGCTCCCCTTTGTTGCCACTGCTGATGGGGCAAATTGGCAGGCAGAGCCGGCAGACGCGGGTCCTTAAAGACGGATGTAAACATAGTGGACTGTCGATTTGCCTGCTGCGCTGGCGAGGCTCCAAGGCAAACGACATAACAGAAGTCGAGGAATAACAGGAAAAGGGAGAAGCCGCCGTGAAAGCATGCCCGGGTTCCTGTCACTTAGTGCAGGTCACACCTAATGTCACCTTCCTCTCAGTGCACGACTAGGACGAAACAATGTCTCAGACATCTGGCAAGATTGAACAGTTCAAAATGTGTTTGGGTAATCTGTGACTGTCTGCTCCGCTGCCAACAATGGTCACCAAAAACCGGTCTGCTGCTGCCACGCCGAGTCTCACACAGCTCGACCCGTTCAGAGCCACTCAGGTGTGTGACAGCTGCTGCATTCCAGCCATATCTGTGTGTGTGTGTGTGTGTGTGTGTGTGTGTGTGTGTGTGTGTGTGTGTGTGTGTGTGTGTGTGTGTGTGTGTGTGTGTGTGTGTGTGTGTGTGTGTGTGTGTTATTGGCTCGGCCCCGCGCTCATGCCCTACCCCTTCCCTCATTAACCGGCGGCGGAGTGTTGACATCCTGAGCGACTGCCTCTTCAAACACACACTTCCTACTCACACCGCCAAACTGAGCAGAGACAAATGACTGAATGTCGTTTTCTTTTCTCTTTTTTTTTAAGGAGGAAAAAACGCAACACAGTGGCAGGACCGGAGAAAATATGTCAGCGTAAGATATGACATTTCCTCCAGGTGCTCAATTGCAACACTGGTTTGTAACACCCACATACATTTTGAATTTTTTAAAGTAGACATGAACCAATGAGGCTTTTCTGCCGATACCGATTTTCTGCCTCAGCTGCTGTTTTTTGACTCTGACCGATTCCTTTTATTTTAGTCTCTTTACAAAGGATGAGAAAACACAAGACTGTAGGTTCTTAAATAGGGTTCTTTCAGCATTATCCCCATTTATGCAGTAAGGAATCATTCCCTGTGCTTTATCAGATCATTACTACACCCAGACAAGCTGTATACTGTTGGGTGGTGGGATTATAGACTGAAAATGAAGGGATTCTTCAGTTTTGGTCCATTTACCGATTCTGAACATTTAGAATTTTTCAGTGTTTAACCCTCCAGTCACGGATTGGAGCTGATAAACTAAAAAACCGCCACATTTTGATTTATAGCTGATTGATTGGTTTCATCTTTAGAGAAACATCCAGGATTAAAGACAAATTTGGTTTCTTGAAACTTGGATGTCCACACAAGAAACATGATGCAGCGCGGCCGCAGGAGACAAAGAAGTTTCGTGATCTGCATCTCCTGCACATCTTTCGGGCGTTCGACGCGGCGCTGTGGGCGCCTGTCTCCTCGGGACGAACAGGAAACAGCTGACACAGAAGTGCAGCTCACATGATGCTTTATTGATCGCCATTCGCCCTCGGGTCTAACACGCAGAGTCGGGGTCAGCGCTCACCCATCCTGCGGGGGATTGCAGCACAACTGCGGAGGTTGCAGCATGACCCAAAATGCACATGATGAGCTCCCAATATTTATTGAAGAAGAGCTTCTTCTTCTTTAAAATGGGTTTAGATGAAGGACAGCAGTGATGCAATTATTGGACAAACTCAACTTTTAAAACTGGTTGGAAATGAAAGCGTTACACACGTCCTATCTCCATGGTTGGAGCCTGGATAAATATACTAGGGGCAGCAGCAAGAATGGGACAATGGGGATACACCCTTGTCGCCGAGCTACAGCTCAGTGGCATCTTATTAAGGCACACAAACTGTACACAAGAATCTATCACGCAGAAACGATGTCGCCCCCGAATGCTGAGAGAGATGCTCCTCGTGTAACTTCACAGTCAACCTTTAGCTTTGTCTTAGTCAGGTGTGGGAGCAAACACCCGGCTTCCTTTACACCCTGTTCTCCTTGTAATTAGTAGCACAGGAATCATCTCTCAGCTTCTGTAGACAATATTCCTGATGCAGTCCTATTTTCCATTTTATTTCAGAAAAGAAGATGAAGAAGCGGTGAGAGACGGGGACGCAGCAGAAAAAGAACGAGTAGTAATGGTGGAAGTGGTGTATGTCTTTTCTGCAAATCTCCTCTTTCACCTCTGCTCTCCTCCAGCTCTCCATCAGGCCAGCCAAGAGACATTTCACCTCGCACCCGCGCACACATGGATCCAGAGCCAGCACACGGCAACACAGACGCTCGCACGGAGAAGGTTGCACACACTCGTCCTCCGGCGTGTGCACACACACACACACACACACACACACACACACACACCGCTGGCATACGACTTCTGAGCCACCCACTCAGAAAAATAAATGGCAGAAGCTCAGGCACGGACGCCTCGACACCAGATGCGTGCATGCACAGACATCCATATGCTTTGTGTGCAATGACCCATCAAAAACAGACATGGAAATAATAACAATCGAGTGTAACCATACACACACACACACACACACACACACACACACACACATTCACTCGCTGAGGATAATTCTACACATATGCATAGAATCACTTCCTTCTGAGGCCGGTTCCACAGGAAAACAGCAAACCATACGCAACACGCAACACTCCTGTACCCAACTCTGTACAACAAGCTGCTCTCACACACACAAGCACACAGGCATGCAGCTATAAGTCTATTAGGGTGTTAATAGGCAGATTAGTTCACTGTGATCTGTGCTGAAGAGGATAATATCCTCTCGGCTTCTTTTCTCAGACAAAACAAAGCAGAGCTTTTCCACAAACACGTCTGTCATCGCAGCTTAAAGACTGATTAATGTTCTCACACAGACACACAGGAGCACGTGCAGGATGGAAGTAAAAGCTTCATCTAATTAAAATAATAATAATAATAATAGTTTAAACTTGACAGAATGTGGGTAAGGAGCAAAAACAGGTGGCAGTAAATTTAGCCTTACAGTTTATAAATGAATGTGGTTTAAATAATCACAAACAGATAAAAAACCAGTGATAAACTGCAGATGAACGCAAGCAATGAGAGAAAAATAAGATAAAGACTAACATTTTTTTAAAGTGTTTCCTCATTTAAAAAAAAAAAGTTTAGTTTTTTTCTATTATTGTAATGATTTCATAAAAGCAACAGAATGTTGCAAGACAACAAATTGATTACTCAAATGTAAATTGTGATGCACACCTAAAATAGTAAATGCAATTAGAAAGTTTGCAACAAAAGCTTTATTATTATTATTATTATTATTATTATTATTATTATTGCTGTTGTTGTGATTTATATTATATTTAAATTGAGACAAGTCTTTCCGTGTTTACTGTAAGTGTTTGGAGGAGCAGGTAGTTTCTGGTGCCTCTGTACCTCTGTCGCCCTTCACAGGCAGCCGCGTAGAAACAAAACAAAAAGGGAAGATTCTATTTGAGAGATGATTTTAGACTGAAAACAGGCACTGATCTATTGTTTCTATGTGTTTTTTTTGTTTTGTTGTTGCGCTAACGCGGTGCGTCATCTGGAGAGGCTGGAGGTCTTTTACCAGCTCCTTAAACTCTGATTAACCAATAAACGGAGACAAAAACAAGACAAACAAACAAATAATTAAATAAATAAATAACTAAAAAAGGGGATGGGGGGCTGTGGCTGCTGAAACATCCCTGATGAGCCAATTAGGCCCGCGGAGTCGCTTAACTGCGGACTTTTTAACTTGGTCGATATTCAGAACCGCGCATGTTTGCGGGACATTAGGACTCCAAATGTCACCTTCCCGTCATTCCTGGGAATTAATCAAACTCCCTGCAAATTTTAGTAATCGTTATTTATATTTTAAAAATATATATTTTATAATATTGTGTAAATACGCGTATTTATCAGAATGAAGCTTGTAAACAAACAATATTTATCGATTATGTTTGATTTGATTTGATTGATCTGTTATAAACTGAAAACTAATTCTAGATTAGTTTTGCGGAGGATGTGAATTTTCCTGTCTTTGAAAAATGATTTAAACCTCACTGAGGCCTTAACTTGAAACGTGTAATTATTCACATTTAAGCTCTCGGTGGATACTTTGATTTTTATTAGAAACAAAATATACAAACTAATAAACAAGAAAAATAATTCTGAGAATCTCTGTACTAATATTATAAAGAAAAAAACAAGGACGGTGTTTTTTTCTGCCTGTTTTTACATTTTGTTCCAGGATTGTTCTCAAATATTCCTTTTTTATACCATAAAAATATAAAATAAATGAAGCAAATATGGACAGTCGTAGTAAAACTGATCTCCTGCTGGTGTAAAACACGGCGAGCCGGGAAAAAACCAAGTGAAAGGAGATTTTTATCTCTATTGATTAGTTATTATAAACTGAGATGATCTGGCACCTGCTGCAAACCTCCTCCTGCAGTAAAGATCAATGATTTCTGTTTCTGTCTAAATTAAATCAGATGTAAGTCCTACCTATTCGGAGAAGTCCCGCCAGATGTTTCGGCTTTGCTGATGCGCACTGCAGCGCAGCCGCGCCGAGCTCATCAACACCCGGCCTAACAAACTGGGAACCCTCTTTACAGGGTTTTGTTTTTGTTATTATAACTTGCAGCACTAACCCTTGCGGCAGGTTCTGCCCGAACACCCCCAGGGGTTCCCCGGCTTCGGCAAACAGCAAGTCATTATCGCTTAGATTCCAGGAAGGGACGAGCTTCCTTCGTTCCTTCCTACGGAGACTTTCTGTCAGAGGATCTCCTCTAAGTGATGCGCGGAAGGATAAATAACAGCGAGTCCCACAGCTGATTACACTGAAACAACCGTGTGTGGAGGAGACGGGTCCCTGCAGCATCGGGGGCCCCTACACCAGCTCCCGCGGGGGCCACGGGCTTCACGGCCTCCACGACACACACTGGATCATTTTAATGCATCTGTCAGTGGGTTGGCTCATCATTTATATAGTAAAACAAGTATGCAGTTTACTGCGTGTTGGTGATGCATGAAATGCAAAATAAACTTTTTAGACTCAATCCTGAATTTCAGTAACACATTTTTTTTTTTTATCCTATAATTGAGATGTTTTTTTTTGCTTACTTGGATTATGTTTAAATTCAAACATAACGAAGTGATGAGGAGGGAGCTGTTGCGCAAGAGTCGCTGCATGCGGCCCGGTTGCGTGACCTCACGTGCACGGTGCGGTGCAGCCCTGCAGCTCCCGCACTGATTAACCGCAACCTCAAAGGACGTGCACGATCCTCGCCCGCTCCCCCGTCACACGCGTGCGCGAGAATGGAGGCCCACGATCACGCGCGCTCACAAAAGTCCGACCTTCCTCATTTTCCTCCTCCTTTCTTTACGATTTAAAAATAACTGTTTTACGTTTAAACCTACTAATAAAATTATTATTAATAATAATTATTATTATTATTATTATAAAGGCTGCAGAGTGAGCATTTCTGTGTGTCCTCTTGGCGACTCCTCTGAAGCTCTGCAGCCGTTCTAGGAGCTCCCTGAGTCGGCCACATGGAAGGAATGCAGCCGGTCTCAGAGCGGGAACCTGGCTGAGCCTCTATCGGACCTGAGGGTTCTCAAACGCGGCCACTGCTCCATAGAAACTCCCCTCACACTCCTGGAGGCTTTAAAAGTATCTACCGAGTCCAGAGAGATGACGGGGGGTCAAACGGCCAAATAAATGAATCACCTGATATATTTAAAAAATAAGAATAAATCCAAATTATGATTTTACAGATTGAAAATATCAATTTGAATGTTTTTTTTCTATAAATACTAAATATATTTTGGGAATACGTTTTACAATTAAATAAAATATATGGAATATTTTCAAGAAGTGTTATAAATGCATGCAGACATTTAGTCTTTTATTCCCAAGAAGGAAAGTTAAGCTGCACAAAAAATATCATATAAATATAAATATATATATATATATATATATATATATATATATATATATAAATTCAAAATTCTGCCACTGTGTAAGAAAACAGCAACAATCAGCCATAACCTCCTGATAACACGCACACTGATAAAGATCCAACACACAAACACTTTCCAGGACCAAGTTTTTTCCCACCTCACACAGAACCGAGACACACACAGACGTACCTGCTGGGACATTCTGTAGAGGAGGTTGCTGTCAGTGCTCTGCTGCTGCCATGTCCCCATGAAGCCCGGCTGCTCAGCACTAGGCGGTCTGGTGCTGAACTGCATGGAGCTCTCGCCTGCTCCCTCAGCACTGCTGCTGCCGCTAACAACGCTGACACCACGCTGACCACCAGCACCACCGCCGCCGCTGCTGCTGAGGCGCCTCTGACTTCTGGAGAGGATGCTCGCACCAACGCCAGCTGTGTCGCCGCTGGGTTCGGTAACCTGTGCCAGAGGAGCTGGCCTGGACGACTCCGGGTCTCGACTGGGCTCTGCTGGGACTGTGTCGCACTCGCTGCTTCTCACATCCAACTCTGCCTCCTTGGACTTGAACAAGACAGAGGGAGAGACGCAAGAGGAGGAGGAGGAGGAGGAGGAGGAGGAGGAGGGGGGGTGATAGGGGAGTAGTAGGAGCGTAAAGGAGGAGAGAAGAACAAAAGTCAGCAAAGGTGGGTTCTTTAGGGGTCGTGTTGTCTTTGGTTCTTGGTTATTTTGATTTTTTTGAGGAGGATAACAAGCAGGGGGGATGGAGGAGCTGGTGTGTGTCAGGGGGTTCCTGACGGTGGAGCAGTGGGTGTGTTTGGATGTGTTTTAAGCGAGAGAGAAGAGGTGAATCTCCTCTGGCGCCTCCTCATCTTGGCCAATGGGGGGGTGAGCAGACCCCTGGAGGTGAGGAGGACCAGAGAGAAGGATGGAGAGGTTGGTGATCAGGAATGGAGTGAAACAAAGTAAAAGGTGTGAGCTGTGGGGGGGGGGGGGGCGGTCTGGATGTCTGTTAGTATGGAAGGAAATCAAATAAACGGTGTGAAGAAACAAGGACACGTTAAACCTGCCTGCACACAACCAGAAAACAAGATACAAAGTTGGAAACGAGAAGCCGCCGCGAACATCACACGCACGGGAGTCCTGACAAACCCAACTGAGTCCGGACAGCTCAAAGCTGAGGACAAGATCCTCTGCAGCGAGTCTGAGCCTCGGGTTTGTTTCTAGAAGCTCCCATGAAAAGCAGAAACGAGTCGCGTCCTTACCATCAAACCAGTGGCTGTCCCAGGAAAGTGAGGATGAAGTGTGAGCGTGAGCCACCAGCTATCCCGCTCCTCTCCTGCCTCCTTTTCTCTCTCTCTCTCTCTCTTTCTCTGTGTGTGACTCCGTCCCTCTCCTGACGTCCTCACCGCTGCCTGTCCTCCCTCCTATCCTCTCTCTCTCTCTGTGTTTCTGACTCCTCTGGTCTCCGCCGCAGCCACTGAGGAACTGAGCCCAGCACCTCCGCGTGTGTGTGTGTGTGTGTGTGTGCGTGTGTGTGTGTGTGTGTGTGTGTGTGTGTGTGCGTGCGCGCGCGGGTGGGAGGGTGTGCGTGTGTGAGAAAGAGAGCGTGAAGCGAGTGACCGAGGAGAGAAAATGTGGGAGTGTGTCGGGCCGGCTGAGGGCTCAACTGTGCCTCTCCGCTCGGAGATGCTCTGTGACACTGCGCTGCTCACTTCTCCTGCATGGACAGCCCCCATCCTCTGCTCGGGGCAGGGCGGTGGGGGCACCGCTGAGCAGTGAGGAAGAGGAGGAGGAGGAGGAGGTGGGATGAGGAGGGGGTTGGCTGCTTGTCCCGCTGCCTTATACCCACGCGTGCTGCTGTGTGTGTCATGGGAGACCACGACATGTGGGAGCGAGCTCAGATTTCCAGATGCAAAACAATTTCTTCACTTGTTGGGAAACTCTGCAGCGTTTGTTTGATTTGCAGCCGCTCTGATGAAGGACTAATGGAACACCAGCAATCTGCTGCCACCACCAGCACAGCACGCTCGGCTCTCAGGCACCTCCTCCTCCTCCTCCTCCTCCCCCCGCTCCATGGAGGCTCTCAGATTTTAATTAAGAAAAAAGAAAGGAAGAAAATGAAGAAGAGGTTCCATTTTAGCCAAATTGGTCCCCACAGCAGCGAAGGTGTTAGAATAAAAGGAGGGATGGAGGAGTGGAAAGGAGACAGACACAGGAGCGTAGAAGAGGAAGAAAAAAAACTTTCTTTGACACAGAATCTCAAACAAAAATCCCCCCCACTAATACCATTCTCCTCCGTTTCCTCTGCCCCCCCAGCTCAGACTATCATTAGAGAAATGACAGCGCAGGTACGGAGAGCCGGAGATGCTGTTTCCCGTGGCAGCAGAGAGACAAGGACAGACGGAGAACTTCTCTCCTTTAGCTGCATTAAACGGCCTCTGATCCGCGGAGCTGCTTCAGATTTGGTGCTAGATTGCTGCAGACAGCTGCCCGGCTGTCTGTTAAAAGCCTTTTGTGGCAGCCACTAATGGCAGTGCAGTGTTAACCTTTGCCGAGATTATTGCACCCATCGTACAGGGAGGGAGAAAAAAGTGCAGCGTGTGTCCTAAACGCATGTCTTTTTTTTTTGGTCTTTTGTCTTTTGTCAGTAGGTTTAATTTACATCTTCACTCCTTTTTCTCCTCGTTCTGTGCTTTTTCCTCCTTTCTGCGATTTGAAATAATCAATCTGTGCAAGATCGGAATCTGATGATATTTTTTTTTTCCTATTCATTAATTGCAATTAAAATTAAGACTTTCCATCAATTTTAGTCTAAAACATGTTCTGTGCTCTCACTCTTTAAATTTAAGGCTAAATCAGAGGAAGGTTTTAAAAATAGATAAATAAAATTGCCTTGCCTGACTGCACCTTCATCAGAGCGGTGTCATATGGAGAACATGTCTCCAAGTCTTCCTGGAACCTGAATAATGCATCATTAAAGGAGCATCACAGGATGCAGGTATGCACCTGTGCAAACACACACACATGCACACAACATCTGTAATGGCCAGAGAAAGCCTAGTTAGACCCTCTTGGCTTTTGACACCTGTCTGCTTTGCAGGATGGCTCTGCAGGAGACCTTATCATACAATACCTCATGTACCGCCCCTCCACTATACGCAGCTTTACTTTTAAAGATTGATTGGAATCACAATGCATGAGGCTCGGGGTAATTTTATTAAGTGACAATTCAAGTCAAAGCGGTGGCTCAGCTTTTGACCCGGCTGCTTAATGATTTTTTGTGGGAAGGAGCCGTGGACTCTGCCAAGGAAGAAGCTTACTCTTCTTCCTCATTCCTCTAAGACTCCCCCCCCCTATCCCTTTGCTTCTCTGTGATAGTAGCTTCAAGCAGGAGGTGGGGAGAAAAAAAACATAGATATACTTGAAGTGGAAAGGAAACAGGACGATTAAAAATCTGTGTCAGCCGCAGATAAGAGGGAGAAACGGATCCTGGAGATTCTCATTCTCCTTTATTAAAACTATTATTGTGCAGGACTTGAGAATTCCCCGCGGGGCAGGGGTCCATGTCGAAGCCCATATAATTAACTAGAGGCTCAGCTACGGATCAATTACCAGACAAGCAAGTGATGGCTGAATCAATGGAAGATCATCAGGCTCGTTATTAGTGTTGCAACTCATTAGAGGAAAAGTGAGGTAGAGAAAGAGAAAAAGCACAAAAAAAAGAGGGAGGGATGGAGGGTGAAGACAGAGGGGGAGAGGGGCAGCGCTGATGCCAGCCAAACAGCTTATACATGTGTGTGTTGGTGTGTGAGTATGTTGGACTCCTCGTTAGCCACCACTGACTGGTGACAGGGGGGGGTTGCACGATAAGGGCAACCTGCTCTGTAGCAACAGTCACTGAGGCCTGGGCGGATCAATACGAATGTGTGCGTGAGGTTAAAGCGTGGCCGTGGCATCCTGGCTCTCCAGTGACTGCAGCCCGCAGTCGGAGGTTTGCAATTTTGCAATCTGAAGCAGTCAGCGAGCGAATGTCAAGGATGAAAAGTTCCACACCACAGCCGACGTTCGCAAAAGGGTCAAATGTTTTTAAAAAAACGGAGAAGAAATCCTAGAAATCACTTTAAGAATGTGAGGAGAATGTCACGAATTGCCTTTTAAGTTAATTATGTTCAAGCAAACCCCAAAAACTTAAATATGATAATAATAATAATAATAATAAAAGGATTTCAGGCGAGATTTTTCAAGTGTTAGAAAAACTAAAATCTGGATTATTCTGAGAAAAATGTCATTTTTGCATTATAAGAAATAGGGACTATTTTGTGTGCTACAAATTGTAGCATGTAAAAATCACATGTAGAGTTCCTCAAGGTTCTGTGTTTGGCCCTGGTTTCTAGATTTCCTGAGTCCCCCATTGCTGAATTTTGATTAATAACTAAAACGTGTTATTAGAACCACGCAGGTGACTCACTAATCTCTGTCATATATAGCAATCAATGAAATTAAAACAGGAATGATATCATTTGGCTCAAAAGTAGAACGTTTAAAAGTCAGCACAGCTCTCGACGTAGCTAAAAGTTAAAAACCAACATCATTTGTAAACCTGAGTATACTTCCTTGTGAAAGGAAGCAGAAGTAGTGCGGGAAGGGTAAAAGCAGGATTTTAGCAGCTTTTTGAACTTCTTGTCCTTTGACTGTAAACAACCAGCCACCCTCCATCACAGCCCGTCAAACCTCTCAGCCGCTGCCTGTTTGTTTCCTAAACGCCGACATATAATGGGTCAAATAGCCCAGAAATTGGGCGAAGAAGCTCTTGAGTCTTGAGAGGAAAAGAGCGCCTTGTTTCAGCAAACAACTGCGGCCGCTGTCATCAACGGGTCCAAATTACAATGCTTAGCCACTGTCTTATTTCTTTAGTTTCGCCAGCGTGTGATTACACGAGTCGTAAGACGAGGTCAGAAGGAAGGATGAGAGCTGAATTCAGGGCAACGTGAGTGGAGCAACATTATCTTTGCGGTGATGGTGACGATTGAGGAAGGATTGAGGAGTGTAGCTTGTTTTGCAGTCGATGCTCCGTCATTCGTTCATCCTGAACTTTTTCCAAAGTGACGCTCCAAGATTTTTTTTTCTGTTATTGTAATTAAGTAAACAAAGGAGGGTAAAAAAAAAGCAGGAATAAAAGTCTGAGATGGCTGGGAAGTGGCGTTTCCTAACCAACCTTTGTGCAGACCGCCGGACACATAAGGAGGAGCACATGGCCGAAGGCTGGTACTGCCGGTGACCCGATTTATGGTCTCAGTGTACGCACATGTGACACAGAGCAGCGTGTCGATCAGATGGCACAGGGATAGAACTGTCCCTGTTCTGCTACCACTAAAGGGCCACAAGACATCATATGACAGCAACAGGAACAGCTCTCCACTTGTGATAGCGGGATAAGAGCGAGACTGAGAGGAAGACACAGAAGAAGCAAGACGGGGGCAAGGCAAGGTCTTGGAGACGAGTGGGAGCCACATGATTGCCTGTGTCACTGATCACTGCAAATTCACTGGGCTCGTCTTATAAAGTGCACCTTTGTGAAAATTGAACGGAGGAGAAGACGGCGGCCGAGCACCTCGGTTGGGTATTATGAGTTCTTTACAGTTTTTAGTTGTGCTGGTGTTGATGAACAACAGAAGGTTAAATAGCATGAACACTCTGGTGCTTATTTATGTCTGTAAATCAATGACATAATAACACATGTTATGGATCAAACGCGCCTTTTTTTTCTGTTACCAATTTACTAAAGTTTATGAGCTCAGAAGGAAAATGTTTTATTTTATTAACTCATACATGTGTGGACGTTCTAACCAGACCTTTAGAGTCTAAAGGTCAGCTTGGACTGAACACTTTTCCCTCACAATTACTCTAAAGCAACAGGTTACAATTTTTCAGTGTCATTAATATTCAAATAATGCCAAATAAATTAAATAAGTTTTTATGAAATATTGACGAAACCTTAATATGCTGAACAAGACATGTTCAAATAAGATCATATTGGCATCAAACTTCATCCTTTAAGCTTTTTTTTCCTCATCTAGTTGAAAACTATGCCTGAGAAATTCACACCAAACAAATGTAAAAAATAACTAGATAAAGTCTGACACATGATATTAATCATAAAATCATAAATAAGTCATCATAAAACAGTTAATGGACCACAGAAGCTGATTTAGGAAGCAAGTGACCAAAACCCTCAGTAGGTCCTATAATGTTTTGAAAAGATGATGAACAATATTAATATTAACAGTAGTAGATTTGTAAATACGTATGTGCACAAATAGTGACAATGGAAATATGACGAAAATGTATTAATAACCATAAACGATCTTTTGATACATTTTAATTCAATATTTAGTCAACAATTTAAAAATGTATCAAAAACATGTCGTAAATAAGAGTAAAGGTGTTTTAAAATGAATATCATTTACACTTATTATTTGGGTATCATTGAAAAACAAAAGTTATTTTATCATGCTAATAATCTAACAAGGTTACAATCTGTGGAGGGTCATTCTTTAAACGTTTTATTGGAATGAAAAAAGTCAGAGATGTTTTAAGCTTCTGGGTTCATCCTGGATTGAGTTTAAACTACTTTGCCTTAAATATTAGTGGTAAAGTGATCCTTTTATGCACGGTGCGTCTGTTTTGTATAACCGGTTAAAAAAAGAGGGATTGTATCAGTGCAGTTCACAGATCTTGAAGTCCAGGCACCCTGTAGTCATCCCTCTTCCTCTCGTCTCTTTTCTCCTCGGCAGCCTTTCACCCTTACACTTGGATAATTCCTCTCTAATCATCTCTGGCTCCCTTCCTCTCCACCCTCATTTACTACCCCCTCCCCCATATTCTGCTCCCCTTCTAGCCTCTCCTCACCTCATCAGACAGGGCTTCACCACCTCCATCCCTTTAGCCCTGTCCTCTCTCACTGACCCGTGCTCCCCCCCAGTCACAGGGCGTTGTGTCTCTACCTGCCAGACTCCCTGACAGCCCCACGTCCCCCCACCACCACCACCCCTCACCCCCTGAGAGGAGACCGCCTGCCCATCCGGAACGCTACCGTGGCAACCCTTCCCGTGGCCCTGTCGTGCACCCCCACCCCCTCCACCAGGCCGGCGTCGGCCAGAACCAGCGTGGAGGATTTGACAAAGTCGTTTCGTTTCCCTCTCTCATCTCTTCTCTGCTAACTTTCTGTCTCTGGATCTCTCATTATTAAAATTCTACCCTACCTCATTCTCATGTATGCTGAAGATTTTCCTCTTCCTCTAACCCGACCAACATGTCTACAAATTTAGTTTTCTCCTTTCTTTGACACTTAGACACAGAGAGACACAGAGAGGAAGTTGAGTCCCAGATTGTAACGTAACTTTTTTTTAAATTTGTGTTTTTATATCACGTACAGGAGGATGTATATAAATGCAAATATCATTTAAAAGTTATTACAGTGATGCTGTGGTCAAAAGCTGCTCTTACTTTGAACTTGATAAAACTCAGTGGACCAACATCAGCAGTTAAGTTAAAAATCATCTATCAATGTGGAAAAGTCTGCGGACGAAACACAAGTTAGGGGACAGTTTGAGCCATTAACCTGAATATGACTGTATGTGCTGGCCATTGAGCCTCAGACCCCAACTGTCTTGTAAATCTAGTCTAAACTTCGGTATTGGTCCTTGCAATGCTGCATTTATCTCTGAGGGTTTTTCTTCCACTAAACTTTACATTATTATACTTTAATGCAATAGTACAGTACAGCCAGGTGCTTTAGCTGTGTAATTTAGCTATGCCCCTCTTGTAAATGGCGAGTCGGGGTCTTTCCCAGACATTTGTCAAATACCCAGAATTTGTAAGCTATGCATAACTCCTAAATGAGTAATACTTTTTGAATTGTTATTTAATATTTAAAAATATCAAAATATATATAATTTAAACACAAAACAGAATGGAGGAATGGAGGTTCTGAAATGAATAAATCTACTTTTATTAATCTACTTTTATTAAGATGTGGCTGTATATATTAATGTGAAAAAATGCAGAAAAGGAATAGAAAACCAAAACCAAAAATAAAACATGAATAAGACGTCACTTGCAGGTTTAACAGGTTATAGTTTTTTAGACGGTGGCGTTACGCATACCTGTAATAAACAGGAAGTAGTAAAATAGGTTTGCCACATCAGAACCTTCTGGGCAAATGTTTGCCTATCTCCACTTTAGGGCATAACAACAATGAATAAATAAATGTTCTAAACATGCTGGTAGAGACAGCAGTTAATAATTTTGCAATAATGTCCAACTATGTCGGCCTGCTGCTGAACATTCAGAATAAAGATAAAATAAAATATGAATTGAAATATACAGCATAATAAGGGCTGAGAGTTGTGTTAATATGCTGCAAACTCTATTTGATTGTATGGAATTGAACCAATTTTTTGCATTTTTGCCTAAAAATGAATAAATACTTTACGCTGTTGAGCTCATTTGTTCCTTAAATAAATTGCAGCGAACGGCACCATTCGATAGCTTTCAGTTTTTCTTAATGAAAATGAAAGCTTATGTAGGAAAGTAAATGCAAAATAAATGAATAAAAAGCGATTAATCAATTAATCGTAAAAATAATCGACAGATTAATAGATTATGAAATCAATAGTTCGTTACAGGCCTATAGGTGTCAGTCCAGACAGAAAACTGGGCTAATATCTGTGGCGGTGTTCAACTGAAGCTAGAGTAGGACAATATATATTGTGTATATGTCTGTAAAACAGCATTAACACAGCATTAATATTATCGGCATTAATATCAACAGAATTAATATCAGAAATCAAGATATCAGAATATTGGTACATGCCTACTAGTGTATACTAAGAAAAGGTTTATAAAAATCTGATTTTCAAGACATTAATAAGACAATCTGTGAAATATTTTCTCTCATTGATGCAGTTTTTAGCAAAAACAAATAACTTCCAGGATTCTAACTGACTAAAAAGAATAAAAGTTTGTTTTTTCATTTTACTTTATTCAGTGGGAAAAGTAAATGAACGTGTCTTGTTATCTGATATAATTAAAGTATATGTAGCCCTTCCAGTTCAAATGTGACCAAAATCTGAACACAGTCAAAATGTCTTTTAGTCATCTTGGGTTAGTGAGGAAAGTACAGTAGGAAGCCAATATCCAGACATAATAATCTGAAATTAATTATTTTTGTCAAATAAATCAAAAGACCAAAACCAAATCTGTTTTCAGACAGTAAGCAGACGTCCCAATTTGGTTCGACTCCGTGAGCACATTTTTTTTCCAAAGAGTCATCTGCGTGGGCATCTGCTCCGCAGTGATGTAGTAGAGTAATGGGAATCACGCTTTCTCCTCATTAACCTTTGTGAGTAAGAGGGAAGTCCACGGCCCTTTGTGTCATAAAAAATAAAACAAAAAAATACTTCAATGACCTCAGAACAGCTCAGATGCAGGCCAGAAGGGCTGCAAAGCATCTGACTCCCCCCAAAAACACAAATGCCGAGCAAAGAGGGACATGTGGGTTACATTAGGTAGGAGAGTCTTTATTTATGGCATACACATGACAAGTAACATAACCGCTAACGCAATGACAAACACACAAACACTCCCAAATAAATGTCACACAAATCATCCTGTGGTAATGAAAATCGTTCAGAAGAAGTTTAGAAAACAAAAACCGGGTTCCCCTTCAAGACGGCCCATCTACGTCTCATCCGCACTTTGTCTGGTTTAGCCGTGTGCGTAACAGAAACCGTCGAGAGAGTTCGGTCTGTTGCTTCAAACTCCTCGTCGCCGAACTCTGCGCACCAACCACACAACAACGAAACGAGCGCAGAAGGAACGATTAGAACCCTGCCATCAGGTTTCAATTACTCAAAAAAGGCGGGGAGGGTTAAGTGAACATCAAGTCATATTAAACTATAACAGGAGGCCAATGGCATTGTGGGACGTTGATGAAAGCTCTCTTGCATTAACACACATTCTCACATGTGGCCAACTTACATTATTTGATTATTACAAGCGTGGCCAGAGCTTTGACTTCCCACTTCAGCTTAACCACTTCCACCCAGAACAAGAACCTATTAGTTGGAAAACATGGATGAGAGGGTAAAAAAATGTCATGTCTACATCTGGAAATAACAAAGTCCATACAAAGCCAGCTGTGTGTGTGAGCACTGTTACAGATTAGTCGATCGTGTGTTGAATCATTTTATTGCATTGTACCAAGATGGGATGAGCTTCAATAGACTCCCACAGACAAAAATCCCCACCACTATTCACACCAAAACATGTATTTCATCTAGGTTTTATGTGAAAGAACAACAGAATATAGTGAATGAAAAATAAAAAATAAAGTAAAATCTGAAAAGTGTGGCAGGACTCTGTATTCAGCTCTCTATAGAATCAACCTCCAGTCCACATTCAGCTGAAGTTCTGGTGGGATCTGACAGAATCTGATAAACAACTGAGTGCTGTTCAGATTGGATGTGGGCCTGTAAACAGTTTTCCACATGTTGCACCTCAGAGTCTCAGCTGTCGTTAAGTCTGGACTTTAACTAGGTCATTCTGACATCATTGGTCATGGAAGGTTATTCTCTGTCTGAGTGTTTTCAACAGTTGTACCCCAGGATCGCTCTGTTTAGCTCCCACCTGTCTTCCCAGCAACTCTAACTCCTCAAAATATAAAGTGTTCCCATAGTATTATGCTTCCACCACAGTGTTTCAGTGTAGGTTTCATATACACATAGCATTTAGCATATATAGGAATAAGGTTTAGACCAACCAGAGCTAATTCAGTCACCCATGGTCAATTTCTTGACCATGGGTCTCTGTTAGGGCTCTTGTTGTTCAGTGTGCAGATGGTCCATCTTCTGTTGTCTAAACTGGAGCCCTGTGAGATATTTAAAGCATGGGATGTTGTTGTAGAACTTAACCTTAATTTAAGCCGAACCAGAACCTTGTTTCTGAGCTGTCGGCTAGGTTACTTGGTCTTCGTGAAGCTACTTGTTCTCTGATGTTCTCTAACAAACCTCTGAGGCTTTTATAAACCATCTGGACTTATATTGGGATTAAAGACCATCCTCTAAGCTGAGGAAGTACTCCTGAAGTCATTCAGGTGTTTTAGTTTTTTTAATTTGTTAAACATCAAAAAAATCTTTTTACCACTTCAGAACTAAGCACTACTTTGCGTTTGCCTGTCAGAGAAACATACATATTGAGGGGTGGTTTAAATGTGACAAAACGTGAAAGTTTAGGCGGTATGAAAACTATTGTACATCTTAGCTGCAGTCCCCCAGTCACATGAATCATCGTCAGCACCTGTGATGCCTGATTCCTCTTAGGCTTCCCTTTCTGTCACCTGTCTCTGCACATTCAATCACTCCCAGAGAACCGGCGAAATGGCCTCCACATTCCCACAGGCAAGACATAAAGAGCCGTGAATGGACGGATGGCAAGGGGTGGGGGTGGTGTGGGGGAGGGCATAAAAACCAATGGCTAAATTATTAAGTGACACTTTGCTTTGAGACACACAAACACACTCATAAAACAGGAGAGTAAACGCATTAGAACAGTTAGCCTCCTGAATGCACCCGACAACTTGAGTACATGCTAACCCACGTCAACGTCGTCCAACCGGGCCTGAGGCTGTTAAAACTTTTACGCCGCAGCTTGAAGGGACGTTGTGGAGCCTGGGAGGCGCTGTCATAGCAGCCATTGGCGCTAATGAATAAGTAAATACGACAGTGGAGCGGGTGAGCTCTGTGCCAAGCAGTTGACAGCAAGCATCCATCTGTGAGCTCTTCCTCACAAAGTCTGAAAAAACAGGTACTCACACCCCGACATGAGTGTCCTCTCCCCCAAGGATCTGACAAGCTCCAGGAGGAGGGAGGGCTTTGGTCTTGACACCATTTCCAAAGCTTGAATGTGCCAAAGTAGGTTTTCATTCACTTAAGTTGCTTCAGGCCTTGATTTTCTGTAAGCAAGGCTGAAGCACACTAGGCGAGTGTCTGATGTGGCGCACAGGAGACAGGATGACTGGGAATTGGTCACCGTGAATCGAGTTTCTTAAAGATCTGAACAGGGAGATGCTCACAAGCAAACACCCTCTTGTTTTTATTGACAAGATTCTCCTGCTGCTATAACCAAAAAGTGCAAAAAAAAAGTCATTATCTGCTCCAAAGCTACTCAAAATTACAGAGAATTACGGCGAAAGCTAAAAAAAATGTAGTAATTTTTCTATTGCAGCACATTTGCTAGGCATGGATATATTGCCAAGTCTTAAATTACATCCTAGGGTTTTGTGTTGTCTCCAGCCTCCTCTCAGAGTCCAAAAAAGGCTGTGAGGTTAATTGGTCTCTGCAAATTGTCCTTGTATGAGTGGGTTCGTGGATTATTTGTAGGACTGACCCCTCACTGCGTGGCGTAATATCATGAGTAAAACATGCAGAAGATAAAATGTTTTACTACATTAATTGTCAAGACGGTTTTGATGGTGCTATAAACACCAGTTAAAGTTCTTCACAGGAAACAGAATAGACACTTATCGAATGCTTTGGAGCTTTTTAAATGTAAGCGCTGTTTGGATAGGTCTGCATTACACTGCGTACGTGTGTTTTCTATGTGTTTGTCTGTAAAGCCTGCTAATTGCAGCGGAGACTCCTTTAATTAACACAAAGAGAGGTCTCTAGTGAACGCACGGGCTCCGTGAGTGTGTCACGAGTTTTCATCTAGCTAAGCTGTGGGACACAACAGCCTAATCAGAGCCTTTTAAGTCCTGCCATGCTCACACAGGAGGATTAACCGAAGACACACTTTAGTCGTGGAAAACGAGACAACCGAGAATCACGTGGGTCTAGCTTGAAAGAAAGCAAACAGAAGAGAAAAGGTTTGAACAAGTACTGCGAGCACGTCTTAAAAAATTGACCGTTTTGCAAATCAGACACTAAAATGTGGAATACTTAAGGTGGTCAGACGTAAACAGAGTGATGACACTGGTCAGGATGTTTACTTTGTGACAGTTTTTGCATTGCAAAGGGGCAGCATCAGAGGCATGACACAGGATATGCCTCAATCTCTCCGTCTTCCCTTTGTCCGCCCCCACATCTTCATTTGCTCAGTTGCCTCTCATTCTCTCTTTTTTTGTGGCAACTTTCTTATTATTCCTGCCAATTTGGACAGAAGCCCTGGTCAAAGACAGATTACACCGAGTCATGTATCAAACCTAATCAATCTTCAGCCCCCGGAAGGCATCACTCTCCCAATGAATAATTACCGCAATCCAGTTAGGAGCTGCCGATGCCAGAATGTTGCCATCACCCACCCATCTCTTCGGATGCTGGAACCCTTGGCTGATTAACCGATGAACTTTGAGGGGAGAAGTTTGAGTGTGGGAGGTCTCTGCATGGAGGAACTCCTAGGGAAGCTGAAGGATGAATGCTTTGGTCACTTCCAGTGCTACTGTTTTCTCTTTGAGAAGAGGTAACTTGCATTGAATCGATCTGTGACCATCAGGGAATGGTGTGCATGTAGAAGGGGTCGTGTTTCTGTCAGGCTGCGTACCTAAAGCAACTTTTGGACAGCTCCGAGTTGAAGAAACAGACTTTTGCCTCACAATGCAGCATAGGTGCTCACATACGTGAGATGAGAACGATTAAAATAAATCAGAGGGATGTACGGTGGGTAGAGAGAAGGAAGAGAGTGGGAGAAGAATACATGATGAATGAGCGAATCATAGTGCTGGTGAGAGCGCAGCTACCAGAGGAGAGTCACACGCTGTCAGTCAGTCATTCAGCCGGCGATATGTGATGTATGAGAGGGGGTGTGGCTCAGACAGGCTGCAAAGGTTTCATCAAGAGGGAAGTGAGTGGAAAATATCGAGGGAAAATCGACAGCAGAGGGAAGCCACAACGTCGGGTGGATAAAGAGAAAAATGGAGGAGGGTGTAACTGCAGGGCAGCTGCATTGAGCGGAGGAGGGTGTCATTTAGAAAGTGGCTGGCTCAGCAGTGGCCATTAGTAGCAGTGTGACAAGCAAACAGACGGCATCATGATGAAGTTCAGCTCCATCCAGTGGCTTCATTGTTAATTAAGGTGACACTATATCCATAGTCATCAGATATTATGTCTTAATATGTCTCAGCTCTTAGAGTGCATAAAGTGACACTTTTATCTCACCAGACCCAAAATATTATTGCCAGACATTAGTGACCCCCTACAAATACATCAAATTATTCAATTCTGTTCATTAAAACATTAATTTAGATGAAATAATTACATGCATTTTCAAAATACATTTCATTTAATCATTTGAAAGTTAGACTACATTATTTAATGAGACGTTTCATGGTACATTTATTCATTTTAGGATGTATTTGTTTTCTCTCCACACACTTTAAGAGTCACATTGATTCTGAAAGTCATCGCAACCTACTTGGTTTCTCGAACCCGAATTCGCTTAAGTGGTTTTGAATAAAAGCATCTTGTGAATGCAGCCCTGGATTAAATGTTCCATGAAGCACCATGAGGATCAAATGTGACACCTAACAAACAGGAAGGTTGTTTAAAAACATTTGTGTAAATTCCATGAGCGTCACCCCAAGCCAGCCAACAACAGTGAACACAAGGTGTGCGTGTTTGAACTTGAATCATTACTTTTTACCGTTATGCAAAGCAGTTTTAATTGTCTTGTGCACAAGATGTACTATACTAATTAATTTGCCTACTTTGAATGCGGACAACAGCCGGGAGGTGCAGTCTGAAGATGTGTCATCATGGAAACAAAATGGAGAAAAGGATAAAATACACTTTCACCAAACGATTTTTATATTTGTTTGCTGTTGCCGATAATGTTAACAGTCTGTGACTGCATTCATTTTCAAAATAACAATAACCTTAGTGTCAAAAATGAGACAGAAGCAAGCTGAGTCTCACCACACGGGGCGCTCTAACTCAGAAATCAGTTTCTTTTCAGACTTCATGCCATTCCTGTCCTTTTTAAATCTACATATTTTCTATTATATGGTGTCTTTGTGCATCTGGATTCTCTCTTGGTACTCCAGTTTTCTTCCGCACTCAAAAAAATGACATTACTAGTCAATGTGTTGCTATAAACTAATTATAATATCAGACAAAGATCCTATCAATAAACAACATTAAAGTTTCACTTTGTGATTAATGAAAAAAATGTAAAAAGCAAATCTAGGCTGATGTGACAAACTATTTCCTCCCCTGTTAAATTATAAGAAGGATATTAATAAATAACTGAAACCTTCCCCTACAACATGAAGAAGGCATCTCTAAACAAACATATTAACTCCTGATATGAAGAAACAAAATGAAAATTAGAAACAAAGTCTATTTAATTTAAGTCATTTCAAATACTTTGAAACTTTACTGGATCGTTTCCTTTCTTCCTTCACTCCAGGGATGGATCTTCTGAAAAGTGGCTGGCCTACTAAAAGTACTGCAAGTGTGCATCAAGGACTCTTCAGAGAACTCACAATAGGATTAGTGCTAAAATATAAAGTATTCCGGAGTCTACGAGCCTAACTGCAAAAATAAGATAGCAGGGAAGCAGAGACACAACCTCTGAGCAAAAGTAACAAAAATATCCATCCCACATTTGCAAAAAAATAAAACATCTTGATGAATCCAAAGTTTTACTTTTTGGACTGATGGTACATCTGTTTCCCGTTGACCCAGCTAAAACCTTCACAGGAGCATCATACTGATAGTCAAAGATGGTTTTGGTCCTCCTGGCTCCTTCGTTTCTAGGATGGCCGGCCATATTTCGCTGGACCACAAGCAAACCAACAAGGTTTCAGAGCGGCTTGGTAATACGTAGATTTAGCTTAAATCTAATCTGAAGTGTTGTGTCATGACTTTAAATTGTTCTCGCATATAAAAATCTTCCTATGTGCCCAAATTCAAAATAGTTTTTTAAAGACATCTGGGTGAAGATTCTTTAACAGATATGCAAAGTTATTAAGAACACCTGATTGCAGTAGTTTGATGGCAGTAATGAGTTTATTTTCTCATTTGTTTCATTTCATAATTAAATGTCTTTGATTTTCATAAACCTTTACTTGTTAACAGAAAAGCAAATGTAGAAGAAACATTTGCAGATTTGTAAATCTATCTAGCACATTATCAGAGAATCTTGGGTGTAATGGTGGGTGTATGACGCCGTGGTTGTTTTTAAACTAGGAGT
This sequence comes from Orestias chungarensis, assembly GCA_032876305.1. NCBI lineage: Eukaryota > Metazoa > Chordata > Actinopteri > Cyprinodontiformes > Cyprinodontidae > Orestias > Orestias chungarensis. Next base: position 1,989,276 of record JAVLVB010000913.1, read on the forward strand.
AAAAACTGCTGAGCTAAAACCTTTTAGCAACCGATCCTCATTTTTTATTTTCATCCAAGAGGACACATGATCTTAACAGTTTTTTTAAGCTCTTTTCTTAAACTTCCCGAATGTTCCTGCAGAGAAAAGAGCGGACAAGTGGTCGGAAAATGTGATTGTTTCAGGGAGAATTGGTGAAATGTGGGATGGATCGATACTTTTACACAACTCTTGAAAAAATAATCCCCTTTAATGTATATATATGATATATTTCTATAAGTGGAACATGGAAAAAATTTTTAGGTTAGTTTTTATCAAATTTATACTAATATTTATACCATTTATAGTGATATAATCTTTTAATTATATCACTCCTCCAATTACCGTATGGTAAATCACTAGATATATAACCCTGAAATAATAAAGCCGTTCCAGTGCCGTAAACTATCCAGTGTCCCACCGCAAGTAACGGATTTTAAACAAATGGGGATAAGGAGAGAGACAAAGACATAACTGAGAATTACTGAGCCTGTGAAATTCCTTAGACAGCAGAACTAACAGTGAAGGTTAAACACTTCAGAGTCTGAGTGTTGGCAGACAAAAAACACCACAACTAAATGACATGAGTGAGACCCCACAACCAATCACGAGTGTAAAGCCCAACTTCCAGAGCCAACTGTGGCCCAGATCTCATCTGAGGGCGAGAGAAAGTGTTCAGTCCAGCTAAATTAGGTCGATTAAATTAAGGTTTTATCTTTCCTGTAGATAATATTTAGGCAATGTGGGCTGCCTTTTCTCTTTTTGCCTTCGAAACGACAATGTGAGCTTTCATTTTCCCGCCGCTCTGTCCAGCTGCCGCCCCCTGCCTGAAAGTCCGTTAGTGCGGACAGTGCGGTCCTATCAGGAATTCACAAACAGAGGGGGCAAACCAAGGTTACCAGGATTGAGGGCCCAGGCACGCTCCCAAGCGACGCAGGCGGCGTTGCGGCCAGCGCAATCTGGGGTCCTTCTGCTGACTCGTCACACTAAGACTCATGTGAAGGGAATGTGAGACCATGTCCTGGTCCAAGTTTTGAAAGAGAGCGGAGAGGGAGCGAGAGACAAAATGTTTGAAGAAGACGGGGGTCAACATGCGAGAAGGCGGCGTGAGCGTCTGTGCTGATGAGTAAACTCTGGCTGCCGTCACTCGTCAGTCCACTCTTTGTTTTTGAGCAGGCGGCCGCGCCACACCCCGCCTGCTCCCGCGCAGGCCAAGTCTTCCTCCACTCCAACGGAGAGACATTAGGAAGAGAATAATGGATATGGACGGCAGCTGCCAATTCAGTCTGAACTTATTTATCTCATTTAGCGTCCGTTTGGATGGATCTACACATGGCAGCTTCTCAGTTGCCACAAACAGAGGGGGAGAGATGGCTGGCAAGGTAGACAAGGTTCTCTCATCAAGCTTTCCTTGACCGTTAAGAGAGAGTGGGGGGGGGCAAAGTTCTGCCAAACCACAAATATTGCAGTCCTGTCACTGGTCCCCGCCAACATTTAACTTTTTAGCTAGCAAACGAAAACGCACATGTATAAAAATAGCGCTTAATGTAAAGAGTGACAGCTCACACCCACCCGAACCCATGACACGACCTCAGCCACCACCCACCCCATAAGAAAACACACACATCGGATTTAGTCTAATTAGTTCTGGTATTTCCAGGACTTGTTTGCACAAATTGGAAATGTGTGATTGCAATAAAAATACAAAACACAGAAAAATGTTTTTACCGTATCCCTCCGTAAGAGCTCATATTAAAACAATTTAGTGCAACAAGAAAGAAGAAAGAAGAATAAAGGAAGGTAGTAAAACAGACAGAAGGAAACAGAGACAGAAAGTGGAAGGAAGAGGGGAGGGGGTGCATTCCGCTTGGCCCAAAGTGAGAGGCTCTGTGGGTGTCTGAGGGCCCGGGCTGCCAGTAATTGCTTCCATATAGGATCGGTCCACGGTCACACTCGCTAACACTGAGAGTTGGAGCCTCGCGGAAAACCCATTCAAAATCTGAAGTTCCCTTTCACAAAGAAGTCATTCAATAATGGACAAATGGCACAACTTCAAATCTGCCAAAACATGGCTGTCCACCAAAAAAAGAACATCCATAAAAGAGGCAGCAAGGAGGTCAACGGTAGCTCTGGGGGAGCTGCAGAGATCCACAGCTTGGGTGCAAGGAAACAAAACAAAAATGTCACTCAGTACACAAGCTGTGGCCTTTACGACAGAGTGGCCAAAAAAAACCAGACAAAATTCAATTCTGGACCTCCACAATGTGGCAGAAATGAAATGATGCAAAAGTTCAGATGAATCTCGATTCAGCAGCTTTTATATTGTTTTACATTGTTAATAATCTTTCTCTCAAAGAAACAACAGATCCTGTAGAGTTCTGTAAATGATGTTTAATCCTTCGCTCGCATGCTGGCAAATAGGCAAGTTATCAGCTTTTGTTTATATGCTTTTATTTTCCAATTATTAATCAATTACAGCTAATTAATTGAAAATGAACAACTGGCTTTTTTAGAAAATATCTTAATAGACATTAATACACACAATAGAAGCTATTTTAGCACTAGCTAAAAGCTCACATCCAGTCTTCCTCACCTCGGCCCTTGTAGATACAGATCCTAGAAAATTAAATGCTGTGTGGAATTTAAAAAGTATGCAGATTTTCTATGTTTCTTTGGTTCTTTAAATGTAAATAGTCTGTGACTGAAGTCATTTTTAATGTAATGGAAGCAAGCTGAGTCTCGAGATTGTAATCAGTTGAAATAACGACTTTTTGTTTTAGGAATTTATTCATGTTTTCTGTGTTTTTATTGTGTTTTCTACCACAAATAATATTAAGGATTACAGTTTGGAATCACGTTTCAGAAACTGGATCTGAAGAACGCAATAAGACAAAGTTTGCAAAGTTAATGAAATTAATTAATCATTCTGTGATAATTCAATTTATTTTACAAATGTAATAAATCATTTTTATTATTTGTAGAGATCTAATTGTTTTCCAGTTCAAAGTCAGATTATTACATTAGATTATAACATCCGGTTTGATTTCTGAAAAATAAAGTTTTTTGTAGTGAGCTTCAGAGATTTATTTTAAAATCTTGACGCTCACTTTTGCTGAAATCAGATTTCTGTGTTCGTTTATATAACTAATTAAATGCTACCGCCATCCAATTTCTGTGTGAACAGTTTATAAACCCAAAGGCATATCCAAGCACAGCAGAAAGCAGACAACACATAGCAGTCCAATGCTCATGCAGGCTACTTAAGATTCCTTCGTCTGTGGAACGAATTTAAAGTTTTGAGCAAAGCGTGTCGACCGTATCGTCACAAAATATAAGATAAATGAAGCTAAGAACAATATGTGACTCAAACAATCTGAATCTGAATTATTTTTGTATGTTTTTCAACATGAGTTAATGCTTCTATTATAAAAGATACGTTTATTTTACCCTTGGTTTCGTTTCCCGCTCTTTGGTCCATTTCTAAATGTCTTCCCCCTTTTTTTCCGTTGTGTTTCCTTTTGGTTTACTGTTCCCTGAAGTCCACTGGGGTCATGAAATCTCTTTTACTTGAGATTATACTTTTTACAATACGTATACCTTTATGTATGGTTGGGTTTGGAGAAAAAAGGGCAAAACTATTAAACTTTAATAGTTACAGATCTACTATTTATTATTATTTTTCACATCTTTGGATGTAACTTTATTATTTTTTTAAAGCTTTTAGCAACATAGAGTTCACCGTGTACACAAGCTACTGCTGTGTATTCTATACATCTGCATTATGACCGCACAACGTTTACAGAGTATTGTTTTCATCCTTTTCCTGGACACACATGGGCGCCCACAGACAGTCATGATTAATAGAACTGGGATTTAAAGAAGGCTGCAACAGTCATCCTCTGCTCCGCTGCCTTAGGAAAACATTCAGTATTCAACATATGGAGACACACATGGCTGAGCTGCACTGAACCCCCATATACTAGCTCTCATGTCATGAAAAAGGTAAATTAATAAAAAGAATGTCTTCATTTTATAGCGAGGATATCATAAATCGGCTAATACTTAAAAAGGGAGAAATACAGACGGATATTTCCTGAATCTATTGATTTTCTGCCATTTAAACCGCTACAGTCGTTTGACCAGGTGCATGAAAACATACAGCCTTGAGAACGGCCCAGTACATAAAAACGACTCCGAACTTTACTGGGTTGTAGTGGAGTTTAAGCAGCTGTGTGTGAGCGCTCCAGGTTCAAAGCGTTAATGTGAGCGGGACCACTCGAGAACGTTAACATGGCGAGTTGAAAAGGTGTGACAGCCACTAAAACGAAAGAGGTTACAGCAATTACAGCACACACACACACACACACACACACGCACACTTTAACATACAGCCGCCGCTCCCACCTGAGCAGTAACTTTAATGCTTGTGGGGCTGTAAGACTGAATCGGCTCAGCTCACAAATCAGAGGCATGTGGGGCTGGATTTCCATCGAACAAGCATGCACACGTACAGTATGTAGGTTCGGCAGGTGTGTGTCTGTAATCTGGAAAACAGCAGAGAGAAAAGGACTTGACTGCCCTCTCCTGACTTCATTTGTTCTTTTGGGAGCTCGGAATTTCGTTATAGAACGTGAACGTTGGACATTTGATTGAAAACAACCATTAGTCCCGCTATACCCCCTCAACCCGCCCGCACTCTGTGAACCGAGCTCCTGAGGGAAGCTGCTGCAGATTGGTGAACGGCGTTCGGATGCACAAGATTTGTGGGCTATAAGTGTGGCTGTCACTGCATCAGATAAGGCCGGTTTACAGCAGCCATGCAGGTAAAGATGCTGGGGCCACTGGAGTGTCTGGGGGGGGGGGGGGGG
>JAVLVB010000913.1:2003710-2029881 GCA_032876305.1 Orestias chungarensis
ATTTTCGGCTTGATACGGTCTAGGACCATCTTGTTTGTTGTCCGTGATGTCCAGGGTATGCGCAGTAGTCTTCTCCAACACCAGAGTTCAAAAGCATCGATTTTTCTTCTTTCTGCTTTCTTGATTGTCCAACTTTCACATCCATATGTTGCTATGGGAAAGACAATGGCGTTGACAAGTCGCGTTTTCGTTGCAATACGCACGTCCTTGCTCTTCCAGACTTTATCCATTCCTTGCATTGCAGCCCGGCCGAGTGCAATCCGCCTTTTGATCTCTGGTCTGGATTCGCCGTTTTGGTCAATTTTGGCTCCCAAGAAGATGAAATCTTTGACTGGCTCGATCTTTTCATTGTTGATCTTGATGTTTACTACATCACTAGACGCCGTTGTCATTACTTTCGTTTTCTTGATGTTGAGGTACAGTCCCATGCGTTCACTTTCCTCTTGAACTCGTCGGATCAAATATTCCAGGTCTTTTTCACTTTCTGCGAGTATAGTTGTGTTTAGTTAATAAGAATTGGTTATTACAATAATCAGCTAAAGCAGATAGCCTCCAGCTGACTGCTTACAGACAAAACGGCTGTAGACTGTTAGAACCATGTGAAATGATTAGTCTTGACAACTGAAGTCGCTTTACTTTCCACACTAGGAAAATCTGTTTCCTTGGGATTTGAATATTTAAAAAAAGCTTCTGATGATACACAACTGTATTTATCTTTAAATCCTGATGAATCCACTCAGTTTGGTAGCTTACAGGCATGTCTAGATAACATATAAATGTGGATGACTTTAAACTTTCTGCTCTTGAACTCTGAAAAGACAGATGTGTGTTATCTTTGGACCAGAACCTCTAAAAAAGAAATTGCTTAGTCAGCCACTTGATCTGGATAGAATCAGGTTGGCGTCTGGTGACAATGTAAAGAACCTTGGTGTTATTTTTGATCATGAAATGTCTTTCAAGTCCCATATAAAACAGGTCTGTAAGATTTCCTTCTTTCACCTTAGGAATATAGCAAAAATTAGAAATATTCTCTCTAGGACAGATGCTGAAAAACTAGTCCATGCATTTATTACTTCAAGGCTGGACTATTGTAACTCTTTATTAGCAGGAAGTTCACAAAATACAATTAAAAGTCTACAGTTGGTCCAAAATGCTGCAGCAAGAGTTCTGATGAAGCTTAAAAAGAAAGATCATATCTCCCCAATTTTAGCTACCCTTCATTGGCTCCCTGTCAAACTTAGAATAGATTTTAAGATTCTTCTTTTGACATAAAAAGCCCTCACTAATAAAGCTCCATCGTATATCAGAGATCTGATTACTCCTTATGTCCCAAACACAGCACTTCGCTCTCAGACTGCAGGTTTACTGATTCCTAGAATCTCTAAAAGGACAATGGGAGGCAGATCTTTCAGTTATCAGGCTCCTCTCCTGTGGAACCAGCTTCCAGCTTTAGTCCGTGAGGCAGACACCCTGTCTAGTTTCAAATCTAGGCTTAAAATCTTCCTGTTTGATAAAGTTTATAGTTAGGAAGAGGTAGAGAAGACAGCCTAATCCGGTTGGGGGAGGAACTCAGTCTTGAGAGACGGTTCTCCTTTGCTCTGCCTTCTTCATGTCTCACTCTATAGGGTTAGTTATTTAAGTTTTTCTATAGTTATGCTGCTATAGGCTTAGACTGCTGGAGGACAATCTGACCACTCCTCTCTCTGCTACTTTCTTCCTTTGTCCAATCTACTTAGTTACCGTTATTTCAACCTTGTTAACCTTTTGTTTTCTCTTAGTGTTCTTCTCTCCATAGTAGCCACACCTGGTCTGGCGTTCTGTTAGCTGAGACAGCTTCTTGGATGAGAACATGGGCTGAGATGCTTCCAGTGACGTTCTACAACGTCACTGGAAGCTATAAACTCTATTATTTCAGTATCCTGTGCTTCTAATTTAGTTTTGTGTCTCTTCAAACCCCCAGTCGGTCATGGCAGAGGGCTGCTTATACTGAGCCTGGTTCTGCTGGAGGTTTCTTCCTGTTAAGGTGGACTTTTTTCACTCCACTGTCGCTACATGCATGCTCAGTATGAGGGATTGCTGTAAAGTCAACGACAGCACAAGCCATTGTTTCTGTCTGCTGATTCCAGAGGAGTGAATGCTGCAACTCAATGACTCGATGCAATCTGCTGGGGTTCCTTAGATTGGAAACTTTTTTAAATTTATTTGTTTATGATGTATCTTTGATTTTAATTGATATTCTTATAAAGTGCCTTGAGACGACATCTGTTGTAAATTGGCGCTATATAAATAAACTGATTCTTGATTCTTGATTCTCTTCCTTGTGTTAAACATTTAGCCACCTAATGTCAGCCAGCGGACTCACTCTGTGCAGCTATAGGTGGAGGAGGGGAAACTAGCTTTATTCTAAAGCTGTCGAGACATGCCATTAACTTTGGTCGCTTTATCTGGCCTCTCTTTACAAGAAAACTTCACAAACAGGCTTTGTCTTATAATAGAAGCATACTTTAATGCAACAAGCTTATGCAAATTTTGAAAAGTCTTTTGTGTGCTTTATAAAATGTTGCAGCAATGATCTGAGATTTCCATTATTAAATGCGTCACTATGCATACACTTTGTCTTTACACATGAAGATTAACTCACATCTACTGTGGCTTACTGAGCTTACAACCCACCCAACTTCTCTCTGATTAATTAATCTTGTAATTATTTGACCACTTGTGTGGCATTCAGGGACAGATTACATTGAACTTTAAGCCCCAGAGCGCTATGTGATCAATAAGTATGCAAAACAAAAACAAGGTTGTGCATCATTCATCACAATACACTTGCAATATAAATTACGAGGAGAATCAAAATCCAATAATACGTCAAAGAAAAAAAAAGAAACAGGACTTAATGATCCAATGAACTTAATTTCTTTGAATATGTAGATGAACAAAGTTGTTTTGCTACACTCAAAGTGAAGATCAAGCAGATTAGGACTTTTTGAAAAATCAAAGCATTTCCATTAATATTGTTTTTTGTTATTAAGAACTGTATTAAACCCACATGTTACAAACTACAGTGACTTTTGAAGGAACAAGCGTTGATGCACTTCAGAGTAAAGCAAACAGAGTTATTGCTGTTCTTATCCCATGGAGTTAGCGTCACTTTTCAAAAAAATAAAACCCCAGCAGTAGAAGAGACCTCCCCTAAAAAACCTTTTAATTTAATTTTTAATTAGATGCTTTTTAATTTCATTTAGAAAACTGCTTCTAGTTACTGCTTCTCTATGATGCAGGAGTAGTATGGTTTGTGTAAAATAAGTCTTTATATATCTCTGGTATCAAAAGAAAACTAGTTTGTCCCTTTACTTTGCTAGCCGATTGCTCCCCTGAAGAATTTACATATCTCAGTTAAAGGGATAGTTTATACAATCAAAGTTTTGTTTTTTACAACACTAGTATGAAAACACTGAACACAAAACTACCATACATATCTTACTAAAATAACCAATGCTTGGTTTTAAATGGCTCAAGACATTTGCACAGTTAAAATTCTCAAAACGGAGTAACGACTGAGCTGATCTCAATGAAACCCCCTCCGCTCTCTGACAACTAAGCACTATATATGGAAATTAAACCAAGGTGCGTTTTATTACATACATCTACAACTACAGTTAACGTAACAAGGCCAGCGCTTGATGAATAGTGGGAAAAGGCGCCATTCAAGTGCCATTCAGTTGTCAGGTCCCAGCGAGAAACTAAAAATGCAGACGAAGGCTTGCAAGGAGGCTTGATCACGCACACACACACCCGCCCAGATGGTGGGTGGAGATTTGGGCCTGTCACTGCACCGTCAGTGACTCCTTACATTTAATGCCGGTCCTGTCACAACAAGACAGGAGGAGAATGAAGTGGATCACCTACAGGCACCACACCTCGCCTGGTCTCTCTTTTTTTTCCGCTGATCTGACTGAGCACAGACAAGACAATGACACCATTCAGCACGTATTAAACACATCCAGCAGCTCCCTGGCTGAAGGACACCGCCAATGAGTTTTTCTGTTTTTTTTATTCGGCAGAGAATCTCAGAAGTTTGAAGGAACTAGAAGAAGCGAGAAATGGTAGACACCCAGACGGAGGGAGCGGTAATCACCGTCTGCGTGTAAATTACCTGAGTTGATTTCAGTCCAATCTGTCTCCTGGTCTCCAGAGGGGAGGAGCGGAGTCTGCGTGGGGGTGACATTTACCAGAGTTCAGAGCCTCCCTAGCCTATTCCCAGTTGGTACAGACAATCCTTCAAGCAACACCAAGAAAGATAAAATCACCCAGAAAAAAACACCTCCTTCCTTCCTAAATGACAACCGCATAACCTTCGAATCTCTTCTTGATCACAAACCCCAAATTTCCTTAGCGGGCTATTAGAGGTGTACCCATGTGCTTTTAGTTTGTGCCGTTGATTGTTGGTTTTGACTCCACAATGCCAGAAAAGAAAAGAAAGAAAAAGAAAGAAAACATGAAGGAGAAAAAGGAGAAAGTTGATGTCAGGATGTGCCCCATAATGACTAGTATAAGCTCTAGTGGGAGCTTCCTCTCGCGCCAGTTCCAGAGAGGGTAGCTTGATTGGGGATAATTGGCTAGCCTTCACTAGCGGTTAGCATCCAGGCGTGGAGAAAAGGGAGGGCACACAAACTTTGCCACACATAAACACTCGAACACAGTTTTATTCACACATGCACAAACAGCATATAGCCGTTTTCAAGTTGAAGTTCATTTGTAGAGACACAAAAGGAAAAGAGTTCGGGACCAGCAGGTTAGTGCGAAAGGGTAATGTCCAGATGTTAGCCAAAGCGTTGCTGTACCAGTTTAGGTACAACTACAAGTGTTATTTTTTATCATAACATCTGTCCATGCAGCTGCATTTGGAATGTGATTAATTCAATAAAACAGGCACTCCACCACTGTGCTGTTTCACACAAACTGATCACATTAGGGATGTCTTGCATGCTGAGCGCAGCAAACATTTAATAGGTGTGCAAAGTTGCATTTCACTGATGGCGTCCTCAAGCTTCTATTAATCAAAGTCTAAAAGCAAAAGCAACCAGAGGGCCCGAGACGGGAAGAGACGCTCGTAAAACAACACACACTCCCTGAAGCTCAAAGTCCACACACACACTTTCCTTTTCAAAGAGATAGCTGTGGAGAGCCACCCACTCCCTCGCTCGCTCCTCTGTTGTGCCAGCTGCAGTCCCATTAGAGCTTTACTGCCCTCCAGCTCCGGTGACTGGAGGAACCACATGTTGACAACCAGTGAAACACAGCAGTCCATATTTAAAGCAACATCTACTCAACAGGCCAGGAGAGAGTGGTGCCACAGGGCTTTGTGCCGGTATATTGGAAACTTTCTCACCCACCAGTATGTCCAAGACATCTGGGGAACAATGCAATTAGAAAAAGGTGAAACGTTATTGTTTAGGTTTAGATTTCAAGCATGTAAACTGTAGGGAAAATGATCTGACATAAACCAGATAAATATGAGGAATATTATGACCAGACCACGCTACTGTATATATTTGCCGAGTTTATCACCAGTTTAAAAGTTTTAGATTTCAGATTTAACCGTTCTTCCTGGAGTTTATGAAAGTTCCTCGCTTTATCTAACAGAGAAACTTTAGATACATGTAAGACTTAACCTTTGATTAAGCTTTCAGCTTTTGTTTGAAAACTGTCCTCTCCTTGTTCGCTCATCTGGACTGTTTTTGTTGTTTTGTTCCTGTTTTAAAGGAGAGGTTTCCCCTCACCATCACCGCATACTTGCTCTGGAAGGGAATCTCCAGTGCTGTAAAGTTTGAAAAGAATCTACTGGCGTATGTTTACCAGACGTCATTTTATGCCCAGCTGAGTAAAGGTGAGCTGTGCTTTATGTTAAAGGGAACTGGATTATATAAAAATGAACCAGTTTGTCTGTTGGAAACAGGTCCTAAATATTCAAGCTTACTTGAAGAAAAACTTCCAGTCTTTTCTTCCTTACTAGGATTTTCTTTGTCACACTGTGGAATGTGTGTGGTTCTCCCAAAGCACTTCTTATTTGGACATGTACCGAAAAGGGACAAAGAGCTCAGAGCCACCCATCAAAGAGTCTATCCACCTTCTTGCTCCTTAGTACTTGACAAACAAAGAATCACAAAGATGTAATCGGTTTTAAGTTACATGGCTAAACCAACAAGCGAGTCCTCTCAAAAAGAGGAAAGTTGGCTACCGTTCCATCTTTTGTCACCGCGCGACACTGCCCACAAAGCTGCTGCAATAACATGCATCCTTTCTGCTGTAATCAGGAGGGGAGGTCACATGCAAAGCTTCCTCTGACCTGCCCAACACACACACACACACACACACAGATCGGATGCTTCAACAAATTATAGAAGTGTTTGCAGCCACACCTCTCACTTCAAGAGCTTCTGAGGAGGCAGACAACATGCGAGGGTGGAGAGGAGCGGAGGGGACTCAGGGGCGGCTTTGAATGGCAGGAAATCCCTGAGATGTTTTCTGTTCTCCTCGCCACAACCTATGGTCCCACTAAGGTGGTGAAGGGAAACAACTGGATGTGTGACACACTAATGCACCGGTTTTCTTTCTTTCTTTCTTTCTTTCTTTCTTTCTTTCTTTCTTTCTTTCAGGCACAAACATATATAAATATGTCGAACAGAAACCCTGTTTCAGCAGGCAGATGTCCTGAGAGAGGGAGGCCAAGGTGCACTTTCACTTAAAACAGCACACACACACACACACTCATAGTTCAGTGTCAGTGGCCAGGGGAGTGTCCCTGTGCAGGAATGCGGAGGAATGATAAGTTGTGGAGGTGTCGGTGTAGAGACTCCGGCTGTTACAGCCAGACACCTAAAAACACTCCACCCGGCTTCCAGCTGCTCGCCTCCTTTCCGTCTCGCCTTCTGTACTTTCTTTAATGTTTTTACTTGTCTTTCTGTACCTTACCTCCTCGTTCGGCACCTCCACCTTTGCTTTAGTTCCTGGCACTGTCAGCTCAACAATTTATATATTTTGACCTTTCCCTGAATTTCATTCCTTTACATCTTTTCCTGTTTGTTTCTGCTCCTCTAAAAACATTTGTTGGATCTCATTTAGCTAAAAGACTTGCAAGATGCTTCAGATAAGAGGTTCTAGGATTGAGCTAGTTATATCCTAATGAGTCATTTCTGCAAAAAAAAAAACACTAAAGGCATCTTTGTCATAGGGACTGCTTCATTTTTATAACGTTTTATTTTGGATTAAAGTGAAATAAGATCGAGACCGTGCAATATTAAAATCGATTTTAGTCTGTCAGCAGGACTTTCGTTAAAATAAACAGAAAGCACTCCCACAACGTTGCTTATGTTGCAGCCTTTTAGGGTAGAAACAAAAACTCATGGTGTCTTGGCGAGCTTGTCTAAAAGTGACCTCCGAAAAGTTCAAAGTTCTTTCAAGCTGTAAAAACCTAGAATATAAAAATTATCAAACCATGGCAGAAAACCATAACTTGTGTTTGTACAGAGTATTCAGGTTATTCTAAGAATTAAGACATTCAAGGTAAAAAAATCTAATTGTAAATAAAAGACCAAACTAAATGTGCCTATTGTTTTAAAATTCGAAGGGGAAGTAGGTATTTTTGGAATAGTATATAAAAGAACAAATTCTAAATCAGCTAAATGTGAAAGGATTTGCTGTGAAATAAAGAACCACAGAAATGTAAGTTTTTATGACATTTTTTATGCATTTTATTGTTATTTAAGGTGTTAAATTACAAATTTAGGCCACCCGACTTGTAATAGTTTAAGAACAACGATTTAAAAAATGTGTTTTTTTCCTAAGAAGTCAAAGAGAACGCATGCGTCATTTAGGCAAACCGTGCCGTTCCCTGTGCAGCACATATTTTCCTCACCATGCACCCAGGAAATGAGCGCTTGCTACTGGAGGAGCTTCTTACTACATAACTTACTGTTACTACAATAATGTTGACTTTTTTAGTAATATCTGCATTGCAGTTCACTGAATATGACCATAGACATAAACCATCTCATGCTGGGGATGTTTTTGTAATTTTGTGTGAATGAGAAACAAATTTTAAATTTTTATGCATGTTGTATTTGGTTCGGAACCCATTTTTATGTCCACAGCATGCCTTTAATTAAAAACTCCCTCACTGAGTCTCCCAGTAGCTCTATTCATTCATTCAGCCATGATCACCAGGTCATGGTGACATCCTGCAGACATGTTACAACACCAAGAACCACCAGTGGTGCTTTGGTAGCTTATGATGAAATGTTCTGGATGTGCAGCACATAAATGTGCTCAGACACGCACAACCTCCACACTGGAGAAGAAAATGAACCACTTCAACCTTAACCTTCCAAGGGGGGAAAGTAATAAGTGATTCTTCTATAAGCTATTAACAGTTTTTCAGGCCACACAGGCCGCTGCCATCTGCACAACGGGGAATGGAGAAGTTACAACTCTGCTGGATTATGTTGAGTAATTCTAGACTTTTGCAAGTGAAGAACAGTCAAGGAACACATCTGAGCACCAATTCCCTTCTTCCAGACTAAGATTTATTTCCTCGTAATTATTATTACAACAAATTAAGCAGCACAGGAATATAAAAACATATTACTTTTAGTTTTATGACTTTATACTCACCTCCATTTTCAAAAAAGCTCTACTGCTACAGTTTTTTAAGCAGTTTAAACGTTTCCCTATAAGCAACAATCATTTATGAGAATTATTGTTAGTATTATAAAAAATGACCAGACGTTTAGAACGCATATATAAAGTAAGAGGAGGTTTTATTCGTGGGATGTAACTCCCAGGACAGAAGATGAAGCTATTGTTTTGTGGTTATACGTTTATGTTGCTTGTCTTTGAGTCTGATTATTAATTTGTGTTTAGTGTCTTAATCTTCCCCATTTACACGTCATGTTTAAGGATGATAGTTTCAGGTGTATTTGTGTAAGTCTTTATGTTTGTGGCACTAGTGGCCTTTATTTAACAGTTATCGGTCCGGTGCCGGGACTTTCTGCTGTGTTTCTAGGTCTTCATGAAGCTCTGACCCTTCGCAGAACAGCAACATTTATGCTGAGGTTATGTTACTCAGAGTGGGATCTAGTCACTACTTAGTACTGAGTTTAAATGAAAGTTGTCAGAGTATAAGGGGCTGAATGCAAATGCAGAGTTTTATGTGTCAAATACCAGGAATATATGAAAGACTTTTTAGGATGTTTGTTCGCTTCTTAAAATCTTAAAACTATTTTTTTTACAAAAAAGTTCAGTAAACTTATAATAACCAAAATATAAATTCATTAATAATTGTAAAATTATAACACTTTAAACCACACAGTAATTACACAGTGCTACTGTACTCTAGCATTTACACTTAAAAGGATGAAAAAGGATTCTGTGATTCCTCCTAAAACTGCACACTTTTGTTGCAGTTGCATGATGGGAGAGTAAAATAACCTTTTAAAGTATTGCCTAAAGTGTGCCTCAATAAAAGTCAATTGTGGATTTTGCATACTACAATTTTTCTAGTGTATTGTTACACACGGTAAAAACGGGAAAAAAGGGGATTTACAGATGTCAAGAAAGAGAAGAGTCTGAAGAGCGGCTGAGGAAAGCTGATTGTTAACATTAGCGTTAGTTGCTGAGTGGAGACGTGTTCAGACCTGCATCCTTGGAGGACCCAGCTTGAACCCCACCCTGCAGCAGATGGAGAAGACTGTCTGAGCAGGTACTTTAAGGCAGGGCAAGGTCCGCTGGGTGGGGAGCAGCGGCTTCCCTTTCTGTTTCTGCTGAGTAAACGATTTAACCAAGAAGCAGCCATCAGATGGGACAGATTCAAGCGGGCCCCGGCACATGTAGAGACATAAATGGTCGGACACCCGTCGGTTCTGTAAAATTCCTTCAGGGTGGGGGGGAAGACACAATGAGAGGCTGCCGTTTTTTTATGAGCTGTCAACAAACCTTTGAGCATCTAATAACAGTGCTGTGTCCAGGCGGAGGCTGAAGTATCCCTTTTAGCCCATCACGGCTCAAGTGGGTGGAAGAAGAGTTAAGGTAGCGAAAAGGAGACGAGCATGCGTTAGCTAATCGTCCGAACCAGGTGGAGTGGTTTCCAAATGGGAGGCAGAGAGACACGGGTGAGCAAGCAGACAGATGGACAGACAGGTTATTGTCACAACCACAGGCACTCCATCCCATCCATCCAGTCCTACTGCTGCGGTCACCTCTTCAGAGTCGTCAGAGGGGATCAGTGCCGCCCCATCGAACACGTCTGGGGCAAATGAGCAGGTTGCCGCTGACGCCTGTCGACACCGGGTAGCCGAAAGGAGTGACAGGACGTATAAACGGCAATGAAACAAAGAAGAGACTGCTGGGAGGAAGCCTTTATGTAGGAGGGAACCACTTCAGCTGCAACACAATGACAGCCCAAGCTCACCCAAAACAAATAACAAAGCAAACTCAGATAAATGTTGCTTTCAGTTCATGATTCTACAACTGCACTCACAGGTCTGGTTAGAAGTGTATTTATAGTCACCTTCAACATAAATGTCACATATATTCTAGACTTTTGGTATATTTAGTTTATTTTCCTGGGTAGAATTATCCTACAGGATATAAGGGTAGATATAAAAAAACGAAATTAAAAAAACATTTACAGTAATTTTAGAGTTTGTTTAATCCAAACAAAAATACTTTTTGCCAAACGTCCCTTAGGAGTTTTCGCTTCAGCCGCACTTTTTCTGTAGCCATCAACAAGTTTGTGGCATACGTCAGAGAAACATAAGAAGAGTACAAAATCAGCGTTCTATGTCATGGAGAACATTGCCGCAATCAAAGGACTAATGTCCCAAAAAGATTTTGAGAAAATGATCCATGTGTTTATCTTTAGTGGAATTAATTACTGCAATAGTGTCTTCACAGGTCTGCCTAAAAACTCAGAAGAGTGAAGCTGATCCAGAGCTTTGTTGCTCACATCCTAAAAAGAAAAAAATACAGCTCATCACCTGAGTATCTACACTGGATCCTGGTGATTTAGAGAATATACTTTAAACTTCAGGTTAGATTTTTCCAGAAGACTCATCTATCTATCAATGAAAGCAGAAGGGAGGAACAAAGGACCAGAAAACTCACCAGCCAGCATCTAAAAGTCTCTGATCCCTGGATGATATGTGACTAGGATTGTGACGGGATTGGCCACTTCCCTGTTCTGTAAGCAAATAGGTGAAGCAGTATTTTCCAGATTGGACAGACCTTAATCATGATTCAGAAATGCAAAGTGAAGATTTGGATTGATTCTGGCCAAAATGCCCAAGACTGTTCACTCAGTTTGATTAAGTCAAGTTTCTATGAATTTAGTCGACGCTCTCCACAGTGAGGATGTGATTAACTGATAGGTACATTTATTATGTTTTTGGTCAGACTAAATGTTAATTTTAATAAGAAATTAATTAAGGGTGTCATCTTTGCCTAGAATAATCAGAAAATAATTAATTTGAAACTATTATCAGCTATATTATCAGCACTATTATCAGCTGCAACTAAACATGCCTTAAAAAACACAACTGGGACAGTAAGACAGAAAATGCTTGAAAAATTGTGAACATTCTGACTTAAAATAAAGTAAGTAAGTAAGTAGCACTATGTAGAAACATGCAGTTTACTGTGAATGAAAAGTGTAAATGTCCCTGGAGAAAGCTGGATCTGGATGAAATGCCATCTGGTCCTTGCGTCTAACAAACATACATACAGATTGTTCAGTAGAAGTCACATCTGATCCCTTTGGCCTATCTTTCTTTCCATTCCCCCCTCCCTCCCCGCCTCCCTCTTGAGGGGGCGCTGGGGAACATTCCTGGGCTACAGCTTCTCCACTCTGGGCATTAATCCCCTACAGCTGTGCCCCTTACTCCCTGATTCCCTCCCAGCGTCTCTCTCACTCTGGTCCTTTGCTCCTTTCTCGTCCCAGCTGGTACTTCTACAGTCTTAATACATTTTTCACCAGTGACACATGCAGTTAAGTTCCTCTGAATTCACCACCCATATGGTGACAAGCTCGCATACATTCGCAAACACATAATACCATTCACTGTATTCATCAAATTATACGGCGCTTAGGTCCGCAGGACAGAGAAACAATGTGTCACACACTCACATGCACACAGCTGTAAATGTATACAGAAAATCCCCTCTGGCTCTTGCCCCGAAGCTCTTCTGTGAGACTGGGGTGAGAGCCCGAGGCACTAGCATCACACACAACGACACGAGGACAACCCAACACGACTCCTCTCCCTTCGAGAGAGACAGAATCCCCTTCATATTTAATACAGTGATATAAGGAAAGCTCAGAGAATAATGTGCAGGTAGAGGGACTCATAAATAATGTAAGACGTTGGAGATAGAGATATACAGATGTCTGGTTGTAAGGCAGTTCACTGCTGATTTAAAACAATAAAAAAATTGGAAAAAATAAGATTAGCAAGTGTCAAAACAAATTTTTTCTTAGAAAGATTAGTCACAATTATAGGAAAAATTGTTTTAATTACTTAATCAAAAGGAAGCCAGAAAACAAACATACACATGAAGAAGATGCAAACTTTGTGCAGAAGGACCCGTATGCTGGGATATGAACCCAGGACCTTCTTTAGTGCAAGCCAACTGAGCTACTAAAATCCTCCACCATAGAGCTTTTACTGGCATGATGCCAGGACAGGATTGCTCCGTCCACATGGTAACTGAAGTAGCGCTGACCTCCAACAAACATGGTTGTAAAGGGGGAATACAAATCAAAGTGATACCTTACATTTCTTTATCAGCAAACATTAAGTTCATCATAATGAGGTCTGCTGCAAGCATTGATGCATCTTTCACATTGTTGCAGACTCAATTTGGATTTTGAAAATGAAATAGTTTTCCATCTTTAAAATCCTGTGGGTAACTGCTATTAGAAATCGTATGTTCCCCACTTACAAAGTTTAGTCATATTTTCCGAATAGACCCCAATAATGTTGTTAAAGGGTAACATTGCCACTAGTTTAAATAGTAGGGTGTTTAGGGAGTTTAATCAGGGTACAACTTTAAACCACCAATAGGTAAGTTGCTGTCAGACCCGCCTTGCTTGACTGACAGGTGGGACATGTAAGTGCATTTTGCAGCTTATAATAAGTAAAAGTAATTTCTATTATCAACATCAGACGACACAAAAAGAGACATTTTGAAGAGACATTTCTAAAACTGTGTTTTTTATGTCTAGCTGCTACCGCGGCCCTAAAACGGTGACAGACAGGAGCAGAGTTAATAAGCCATGTCTCCGGAGGGGCTGCTGAGTGTGTATGTGTATCAGGATGCCGGGACTCACATGAGCTTACGAGTAAATTAAAACACACTTTAATAAGGTGACCAGAGGCGAGGCCTGTGGGCCACCTCCTTCAACACAGACACACTCACACGCAAACAAGTTTGTATTTCTACCCATATAAGGGCTCATTTTAGTGACTGCATTTATGCCTAACCTAGACATTTATCCAAAGCCTAACCCTTACTAGTGTATTCCTAACCCTAACATTAACTGAAATTAAATTCACAACACACTTCTAAACCTGACCCTTAACCCTTAAAGAGGGGGTTCGCCACATTAGGCCCATCAGTCTTCGGGTTATTGAATTTACCAGAAAAGGTCCTACATAGAATAGATAAACACACACACACACACATGTACACATCTTACTATCTTCAGAAAGACGTTCTATTAATTTTTAATAAGCCTAACCATTATTAGCACACACCTTAACATCTACCTAATATAAACTCATTCACAACTTTAACCCTTAAGTCAAGGTAAGCACTTCTTCTTTTGGGTTCCAAGCCATGTAAGGTCCTCATAATGTAGTACGTGTTGGGGAAATGGGCCTTACAACATTAGAAATCTTAAAACACAGACACACAAGGTAGGGCGGTCACACTCCTCTGGGACAGGATGGAGAGGTATCCTGGAGGATGGAATGTGGACAGACAGTTCACTGAAGAGAGGGAGGGGGCAGGGAGGTCAGAAGCAGCAGATTTCAAGCTTCTCCACTCTGGCCAGGTGTCTCTCAAGCAAATAAACCATTTCAGTGCAGGGCTGTGCCTCCCACTGGCTTCTGAAAGTATGCTGTACAAGCAGCCGAATATGCTCGAACCGCCCAACAGGAGAACATCATACCTTAGGAATATTTTTCACTTCACATTCACACACATTACATAACATTACAACTACAAGCTTTGTTTGAGAAAATCCTACTCTTTAATTTCTGATTACAACAAAAGAGTTGAACAGTGTGGCATGCCCTTGTCCTAGTATTGAATCTCTGAGTGTCAGTTAAAGTTTTACGTCAAGCACATCTAGAGACTGATGATTTGGCCAACGCTATTGCTCTATTGCAAAAGCTAATATCAGCAATCAACAGTCCCGTGGTGATAAAGCCAATCAGAGCTCAAAGCAAATTATTTTTTCTTGCCACTGATTCAAGTTTCTTAAAAGTAAATGATTTCCAATATAATTGTAATCCATCGATGTGTTCAGCAATAGTTCTCTGCCACAAATTACATTTTTTTCAATTATTTTAACAATACAGTGACATTCTTGGCTGCTCTATTGGACAAACACATCTTGATAGGCCTGCAGTTGGTCCATCCTCTCTTCATGCTCACATGATAGGCTGAACAGAGTTCTAGGAAATGTTAAAAGCTTGGGATGTTGTTTCAGATCCTAACGCTGAGTCAAAGTTCAACTTTCTCCCTGATCTGTCTGTTGTATTTGTTGGTCTTCATGATGCTTGGTGTTCACCAAAATTCTCTAGGGTTGCTTCACAGACATCAACATTTATGCGAAGGTTAAACCGCTAACAGGTGAACCCCATCTAGATAACACCTGCAGTAAGCTGGTTTTAAAGTGTTTTATTTAGGGGGTGATAATAAAGCCACACTACATCCTTTGCTTTTTATGCAAAAAAACAAGTTTTATTATCTTACTTTTCTCTTGAGGGTTATGCATTGCTTTGAGTTGGTCTGTTGCAAAAAAAAATCCTAATAAATTACAATGAAGTTTGTTTTTGTAACGTGACAAAATGTAAAAAGATGAAGGTTCTTTGGCTGACGTCTGAGATCAATATAACACGCTAGGAGCTACGTAAACAGACATGTCAGCTAAGGTGAACCGGGGAGTTACCTTGTAAGCATCACTTACTTTCAAAAGCGTTTTAGTAAATGAGGGAGTAATGACTGGAACAATGACAGACTTATAATTCTTATGTGGACAATTTCTTAAAGTATCCAAATGATCTGTGACTCTGATGTAAGACTGGAATAGACCGGGTGAGTCTGGTCAAACTTTGTCTGCTCCCTAATCATATCCTCCTTTGTATATGAACAAAAATACCTCCCACACACTGATCCCATCCCCTCCAGTACATTTAAATGGGCCGTTTCCTATGTGAACGGACACACTCGTAAATACACACATGCACACACTTGGCCCCAGTCCCCAACGCTGTGGCCAACTGCTGGGGACTTCCAGTGTCGTTGCTGCCAAGTTTTCCTCGCTCCTTTAGAGGAGGACTTGAGATAGAAGCATCTCCCGCAGATGCACACACATTTATGGAGGGCTTCTGATACAAGCCAAGAAACACACTGCACTGCCACCTCGACGAAAAACCCTCCAGCCATCGAATCACAATCTGCTGATCTCATGTTAATAAATGTCGCCTGGCAGGGTACGAGGTGACTTATCTCCGCAGAAGTTTCTCATCTTTTCAACTGAAGAGAGGTTTTAATTTAGGCTGCTTTGCATTTTACTGTGGGGCATCGCAGCAGGTGGCGGCTTCAGCCTTCAATAAAAACAGCCCCCCCCCAGTCATGCTGAAGGAAGCAGAAATTATCTATCTATCTATCTATCTATCTATCTAGAAGTTTAGTAAAACTAATTTATTTCTGTTCCGTCCTTTCAGTACACTTCTATCGATGTTGTTTCTTTAATGGCCAAGAAGGGTCTTAATGGCGGTGTAAAATATCTTGACTCTCACCTTTGCGTATCATTAGTTCTGCCTCTGTGTGCATAACGTAACTGATCTAACTCTGGGGCCAAAGGTCAACAATACAAAACGTTCTCCATTCAGCCGTAGCTTTGGTTTGTAGGCAGTTTATGTCCTCAGACGCTGCCTGAGAAGGTGTTCATGCTTCTTCTTAATCCAGTGCAGATGGTCGACCCTACAAGCTGCAAACATTTACACTCGCACAACTCACATCGGGTCATAACACACGCTACTTTACAGTGAGCAGTATGCCAAAGCCCCGATGGAAAACCACTGCGGGGTTAGCCAAAATATAATGACTGAAACTTTATTGCAGCAAAAGTTGTAATAAACTGAAATTTAACTTCAATATTTTTCTGTTGCTGTAAAAAAAAAGAGAAAAACCTTCATGAAACACTGTTGTTAGTCTAATATCAGGAAAGGTAAAGAGTCAGGCCGGTTTCTCTCTGCAGGGAAGAGACCCCGCCGTGGGTCACATGTTAGAGAAGCTCCGTCTTTGGAGCCATGGAGGTTGACACAGAGTCCCACCCTGAGCCCAGAGGGTGTTTGTGAACAGTGGGCCTGTTTTGGAAGAGTGTGTCCACACCACAGCTGTTGCACAGTTCAAGGCGGAGAGTCCTTCTGGGCAGGGGACTGGGCGGTAATGAAAATTCTCCAGTAGAGGCAAGGGGAATTCTTCACTGTTATTTGTTATGGGAAAAAGGAGAAGACAGGGACAAGAGGGGAGAGAAGCAGCAATGTCAGAGGAGGGGAAAGACTCAGAGGAGACAAACTACTGTCAGCTCAGGTGCTCACATTGCCCCTCCAAAAATAAATTAAAGAGTGGAGGAAAGGAATGAGTCTCAAAAAAAGAGCAAGAACGGTAGTGGAAGACAAAGGAGTGTAGCAACAGCTGATTCATCTCGCAGAGAACATTAGCAATTATAAAAGTCGTCACAATGAAACAATCCTCCAGACACACACATTTCAACTGTAGCTGTGTTTTCCTTAGATACGAGATATGCAAAAGTCATGTTATGGCTTTAGCTGTACTCGTTCCAGTATTTTATCCCCGGGCTCTGCTACTTGTGTGTGGGCAGTTATAAGCTGGACACATGCACACAGGAGTGCGAGCTCCTGCTTATAATGAGCTGGTTCCTTGTTGTGGAGACATATACTGTATATTCAGATGGGACTTAGCACTGCACTTCATGGTCAAATCTTTAGAGCCCAAACACCCTCGCTAACAGTTCGAGCTGAGCATAAAAACCACAGTTAAACCTTCAGACACACATGCGCGCACACGGACACACTCAAAAACAGAAAATTGAGGTAAAGTGAGACCAAAAACTACACCAAGATCCAAACAGCAAAGTTATCAGCTCAATGTGTTTCTACTTTTCTAATCTGCATCATTTGCTATAAGCAAAACCTTCACAGGGAACGCAGCCATGGACAATATTTTGTCTTGGCACAGTAACTGCTAAAGAACACGCATGTATGCATGCTCACATGCGTGCACAACAGTCGACAAATGCTAGAAAACTGAACTCCGTCCACCTACTTGCCAGAAAATGATTGTCTTTGCGCATGAGGCCCTCATGTGAAAAGAGTTAGAATGTGGTACCTTTCCCTCAACAAGTTGTATAATTAAGTACGGCTAAAGGAAATATGTGGCTCAAATAAGACAGATTATTTTACAAATAAAAGCAACAAAGAATTGAATAAAATGCTAGTAACAGGCAGGGGGCCTAGATGTGAGAGCTGACAAAGTCACACAGTATACATTAGTGCACTGAAGTTTGAAACACTTTACATAATCAAACTGTCTTTGTACTTCTGGCTACTTTTCCATATTATTTTAATTTGTACTTGAACTAATTAGAAGGATGGAGGACAAATAAACTCCAGAGAAATGCGGCATCTTTCAGCTGATCATCAACCGTATATGAAGATTTAGTTACTACAACATAGTGAATCAACTTAAACTAAACTATTACTCTTACTGAGAGAAATTTCACCAAAGTATACCATCCAAACCCTGGATAAATATTGCCTTCTTGTACAGACAGCATCGGTGGGACAATTGCCTGCTGCAATCGGTCCAGTACTGAGCATGGAGGAGTTCAGTGATTTGGTCCAACAGATGTGAAAGATGGATTGCGAGTGAATAGACAACGTTGGAGTCTGAGCGAATTTCCACATAATCAAAGATGGCCATGAAATCCTGACCAGTCACAAAATAGTTCTGAGTAAAGACAGGGAAAAATGTTTGCCAGGTGGATTGAGGCTGAAAACAAATGGATGTGATTTTGTCACGCAACTGCGCAAATGAGATTCCATTTTGGCTCATCAGCCCAACTATGCAGGATCCATAAGTGGACACAGTTCAGGGTTAGCTAGGTTAGCAAAAAAATTTGCAAGAAAGCACAGCTAGGGAAGCTTAAGTATCTATATGCAATGGTACTTAAAACGCTTTTGGCAGGTGCTTAAAAAGCAGCCAATCCAGGAGTGAACTTGATTTTCCTTGACGCCGATTGGCTGGACCAACATGAGAATACATTGAAAATCTTAACTTCTGTTGTAGTAGCTAAGACAGTTTCCACTGTTCATATTAATGCATATGTAAGGCATATTTGGCGTTAACACTATTAAACTTATCCCACATTATCCCCAAAATTATCCCATTACTAAATTTATTTGTAGGTGCTTGTTGTCCCTATTTCTCTGACATTGTGGTGGTCAGACGAATCATTACATGCCTGACAGTGACTTTATTTTCTGTCTGTCAAAGCATTTCATTGGAAATTTTTAAACTGATTCAAAAGAAACTAAAATAAGTAGCAAAAAATTTTGACCTAATGATCTGCTGCTGCAGGTCAAAAAATCCCATTTAAATTACAACACTGGTTCATCCCTTGTGTTTTTTTTTACCAGAAGGGTGTAACGAAATAATTTAAGCAGTTTATATAGGCTGGAGAAAAAATTATTGTATGTTTTCAAAAGACCAGAAGAATGTTTGGTTACTCCATAGCATCATAATGGATGTCAGCTACATAATGGATGAATTGAAACTTTCTCTCTGTACTCTATACAGAAGTTAATAGATAATAATATGTGAAAGACAGAGTATAGCTAAAGAGGAAAGTAAAAGTCATGTGTGTGGGTTTCAGCATGTGTACAGTACAAGACGGGGATTTTTAAGGGATCTGAGGTCTCTGAACGATTAATGGTGGCAGACCAGGCAGGGTAATCAGAACAGCGGATAAGTCCTGGTCATCCAGGCATTGAGCTGAATAAACATGAGGGTCTGCTGCTATATACTACACACACACAGAGAGACACACACTCAAAGAAATAATCACACGCACATGCAAACACATCAACCGGATCTGGGAGAAGCCGGACTTGTTCCAGCGGATGATGACAATAAGGCCATGTCCCGCACACCTAAATGAAAACCTACGCACAGCACCATCTTCCACTGATAATGCGCCCTTTTTGTTCATTTGCTGTGGCATGTTCCCACTAAGCCTCTGATAAGTCTGCGCCATATGTAGACAGTAGAATATAAAACATGGCTGGAATGGGGGAAAGTCATTATATGTCCCTCTCTAAGCTAATGTCACATGTGTTTCATATTATACAATCTGTTCCATTTGGAACTGGATCCTTGTTCGGTTCTTTAGGGGGGAAAAAACTTTAAACATATGTTGCACTTAACTCTAAAGCCTGCTCCCTGCTCTTAGTGAACAATGCTACCTTGTTGTCTTTCATTGTAAAGTCGTCATATTTTTTATACGTTTTCGAATCTGGAGAATTCCTCAGGTTTATCTGAGAAGTTACGTGGTTTTTTCACCACAGGAATAAATAGATAAAACAACTTTTTACCTTCTTTTTACAGAAAAAACACTCTTCACAGGGACTATCTGAGAGTGGCTGTGCTTGTTGTGGCCACACGCCAAGGGTAGGTATGCGGCCCAATGGACACCATCTGCATGAACACTTTTTTTTTTAAAAGCAAGCATTTCAAATGTGTGCCTGCTTGTGTGTGTGTGGGCGTCTGAGTGCATGCATGTGCAGAGTCGGAAACCAGGAGCAAATGCTTCACGGCAAATCGGGGGGACGAGGTGGGAGAGCGGGACATTCCTGCGAGATGACAAGCCGTCACAGTCACACACCACCAAAGGAATGTTGGGAAAACAGAACGGGCGGGCGGGAAGGTGCGATCTGGGGCAAAGAGGATGACTTCGAAAGGCGCAGAACAAAGAAAAGGTGACACTTCATTAGACCAGTAGTCATGGGTTTCCGAAGAAGAGCTGAGGAGGGGAGCAGCTGTAATTAGTTTGCAGAGATACAGACTGAGTGAGAGAGGAGTGGATGAGAGAAGTTTGACTTTTGCCCCGTCCACATCACTAACCCGCCCCACAACAAGTCCCACTAGCCCACCCCTGCCGTTCGTTAACTCCAACTTCTGTCATGCAACTGAAAAACCACTGGAGGGGTGAATAAAAAGGGGGAAACGGACGAAAACAGATCTGTCTGTGTGCAGAAGTTTGTGTGCGCTCCGATTTTTAAGCGGGATTGCTCTAACGACGACAGAAGACCCTGAAAAGAGCTCAAGAGAATTCGCCTGGTGGCAGCTTCAGGATATATAGGGTCGGCTGTGAGTGAGAAGGAAAAGGAGTGTGAACACCAGCGAATATGTGCTCCAGATGTGTCGGCCTGTCACGCTGCGAGTAAACACCCGGGCTGATGGACAGCTCGGGACTGGATGGCCTCACCTTCTCCCCCCCGGGGAGACCTCTGGAAAGGGAAAGAGGGGAGTTTGAAGAGGATGAGGGGAGGGGAAGCAGGAGCTGGTGGGGAAGAGCTGAGGTGGGTGAAGGAGAGGGCTCTGTGTGGAGGGACACCAGCCAAAAGCAAGTCACCCTTAGGACCCGTGTAGCCTGGCAGGCTAGATGTAGAGGAGACAGAGGATAGGAAACAACAGCACAAGAGGGAGAGTAGGGGAGAGGAGAAGGAAAAGTACATGGGGCAAAGACGAGAGAGGACTGGGCTTGATTGTTTCCCCTCTGTCCCACCTCTATGTGGCCTCCAAGGGGGCTCCTGCAGCCTCAGCAAATTTCCGTCTGGCACGGACTTGTGAGCTCCTGGGAGCAAACTGAAATATGAACCGCAAGACAGGAAAAGGGACAGCGAAAGAAGAAGAGAGAACGAGGAGCAGATAGGTGGGACAAACAGAAATTTCAAACGTAAAGCCTGATACTTGATTTGATTTCACAGCAGTTTAAGGAGTTGAAGAGTTTGATTGAATTATGCCAGAGTAACAAGACTCTTGCAACACAAAGTGATCTAAAGTGGTATAAAGGTAAACCAAGGCCTATAAAAGCTAACGACAAACATTTATAGAAATAACCCTTCTATAGACTAAAGTTTTTTTAATGAAAGGCTGAAAAAAAGCATTTACTTCATCTGTAAGTAGCAGCTCTGCTCTTTACCACCTGTTGATGCACACTGCATGTTAGCTGGCAAAAAGGAGACAACTAAAGTTTTTCACAGCCGTGTGTGGAGCTGTTAAGAATCAATTATGTTTTTTAACACCAGATAATCAAGTAGATCTTAATTTCTTCAGCTTCTGTCATTTTTTTTTTTGTACGGCACTGTCAAATGAAGCAACTTGTTGTAGTAGTAGTGAACCCAACTTCATAGCAGTGATGTCCACCGTACACAAACTATGTGCTTTAGTCCACTTTCTGCTTTTGGAGAAGTGTCTGGCCTGCTTGACTCTCAAATGTGCATTCATATGGACGGATAGATGGATGGATGGAGAGATGAAAACATGTAAAGGACTTAAGGAACTTCAGGAGCATCTCCCATTAATCTAAATAAAGGTAAAAGTAGTTTAAAGCAGTATTTAAAAGGTAAAATGTAATTAAGTTAAGCTAATTTATTAGCTAATATCAGGTTAATATTAAATATTTACAGCACTGGCATTCTGTTACAAAATTCAGCACTGGGTTCAGTTTATCTGTTGCATAAATGTATGTGTAACAACTGAAAAAACAATAATCCAGCTGTCATGGATCACAAATGTGCAGCACGTGCTTTTTAGGATACATTATTTAGGCCCATCTTACTTGTTACAACTTTGTTTTGGTCTCTTGAGTTTGGAAAATATAAACTGAAACCGTCATCTGGCGAAGTGAACAGGCAGCAACTCGGTAATAGGTGCCATATTTTGTTGTACAACTACGGGGATCTGAATGATGTGTGGAAGATACAAACATCGTTCTGTTTTAGTAAACTCAGCTGACTTTGTGGTTTTACACCATTTGTGTATATGAGTCAAATTTTCATTCATCCTGTATCACCTTAAGGCCTTTTCAAGATTGTCCTCTCCTTATTTTCTGTCAGGCTTTCTTGTTTTTTTATTTCGAAAAAATGCAAAAACTGTTTTAACTTTAAACAAACGGATCACTATGTGGTGTGAAATTGGTTTGCAGCAACAGGAAGAAACGGCTGAAAAATATTACTTAAATCTGTTGTTGGAGACACGGTTGTGTGTTATTTTAAATGATTTCTTGATGAAAGTTTCACTATTTTCCTATGACGTTAAAAACAAAAAAAAAAACTTTGTATATTTTGTTGCATAATTACTATTTTGGGGATACACCAATTGAGAGAAGAGCATAATCCAGAAATAAAGAGTGGAAGTGTGAAGTGGATTTTAATTACCTTGCTTTTACTTTGATATCTCTAAATGGAATTTAATCCAACCAAGTGCCTTCAGACGTCAGCTAATTAATCTGAAAGGAGGGTGTCAAAGAGTCAAAATTATTATTGAACATCACCATCAACCCCTCCAGCCTCAGTGAAACATGGTAGAGGTACCATCATGCTATGGGCAAGATATTTTTCAGCAAGGACAGGAAGGCAGATTGGATGGTTTTTCTGAATACGACCAAAGTTCCAGTAAAAACTGAACCAAACCTTTCAGTACAAAGTGGATCTAAACCTTGAAATTATCTTTGTTTACATTTAATCTCTTTTTATTTATTTTTAAATTTAAGTTAAAATCTATCTTCCTGCCTATTAAAGAGTATATTAACATCACTGAAAGCTGAACCTCGAAAACTGACAGCGTTCTTTGCCATGAAAAATAAGAATGTTGTCTGTAATCGAATGCAGCAAATGTGATCTGGCACACATCTAATACACCTTCACCGAGGTGTTCCAAAGGCACATTAGTCGATCTGCGTGGGGGAGCAGATGCATTTGAGTTGCGTCAAGTGCAATGGAGCCACTATCAGAAAGCAGTGCTGATGACACTACTGCATTAAGCAGCTGTCCACTCCCATGATCATTACCGAGATATGGATGCAGCGAAGCACGGAGCAGGATGCTGGATTGCTACAAAGACAGCTCTCTGGGGGGAGAAGGGAGGGAGATGAGTCTAAACAACATCAAGTTGCCACAACCCTCAGAGACATGACCAAGACTTTTACAAACACTAAACAAATACACAGTTTGAATTCTCCCAACATACTCCAGTGAAAATCAAATATTTCTTCTCCCAGCTGCATCAAACTCAGGGAAACTGTGGAGTTTTTAGTGGAAGTGTCACTCTTGTTTCTGCTTACCAGTGTTGCTAAATATTGTCATACAGAGATCTTGGACTATTGGATAAAAATGACCAGGTACTCTTATCATCTAGTTCTCCACCAAGGCATGGACCCAACGGACTGCTAAAGATGCATTATGTTATCTGCTACCAAGATATTACAAGGAGATTCTTTAAACCAATCTATACCTGTGAAGTTGGGTATAGAATAGACTCATGTGTCCAGTGAATGTCAATGTAACATCCAAATGTATAGCAAGACCCAAGGTTTACTATCGGAACATTACCCAAAGAATCACACAATCACTGCTGCCCTGCATTCTTTATGTACTGCATCTTGGTACCATGTGTAACAAGCAAAGAGAGTGTTTGTAGTCAGTTCACAACTGTTTCTTCCTCAAACCACTCTTGATGTATAATGTAGACTCAGCCTTACAGTGCCTCTTAATCTCGATTAATCCACACGCCTACAGTACTCACTGTTTACATTTTGGCTGAGTAAATGTAAATTGTTCCCTTCCATGTCTATTTCTTAATCCTCAGCCCCTTTATACCCTGGATTTCTTACTCTTGCCTTGCCCACCCTACCTACCACATTTTTACTGGTTTTCAACTTCAATTCTGGTCATTTCTGGTTTGCTAACTCCTTTGTCAATAATCCTGACATGTCCCTTCATGATACTAAGAAATCCCTATTTTCCTGTATATAATTTGTTATCTTACTTGATTTTAAAGGTACCAAACCATGACTGGGAAGGATTTTATCATCTTGGTGAAATTGAATCTAATTGAGTCTGCTAAAAGTTCCACCACCTAGCTTTCCACACCAAGAACAGTCCTCATAGTTTGAAACAGAGCAGTAGCGACATCCTTTTAATATTAGTGATCGTTTGGATAAGTCCTTCAAGTTTGCACATTTTGGTCACATACCTACAACTCCTAACTACTTTGCAGTTGCTCCAAAGTTGTCATTCCTGAACTCCGTTCAAGTCATTATTTTAAATATAAGTCTTACGTTACGTAAGGTTGAACATTTTTTGTAATTTTAACATGTTAACTTAAAACCCAAAGCTTATAATGGCTTCGTAATGAATCAACTGACAGTTATCACAACAAAAAGCTAACTGGTGTTATGTACTCCACTTGTCTTAACGTATGCAGTTGGTGTAAAACATATTGAGTTTTCCTTTTCCTTTCTGAATCAAGGTCTACAAAGGTGCAATTAGTTTCCCTTTTTAGATGCTGATAAATGATTAAACACTTACATTTGTCAAATTTGCTTTATTTTGATCATATTTAATGATCTTACCTTGCTGCTTTGCAAGGTTAACTGAAACAACCTTGAGGATGACATGTTTTGAAACCACAAATGGAAAAATGTGAATTTCAGAAAACCTTAAAAACCCTCACTTGTTGGAAAATACCTGATTTAGGATTGGAAGATTAAGAAAAAAATCCCTCGTTTTACAAATATTTAAAAGAATGACCATGTGTTAGCCTTTAGCATTTAGCTGACAGCAACTAAAAAATGTAACCTTGCTCCCTGACAATTCTTAGCTTCAAAGAGGCTCAGCCGTATATTATAACAGAGTGTGTAATTAGTGTGGTAATAGGTTTTATGCAAAGGGATTAAAAATTAAATATAAAAGAGAAAAAACTTTCTTTTAAATGGTTGCCATTAGCAATGAACTTGCCAGTCAAGAGCTAAATATCCAAACGTAGACTACATCATGTTTAATTTGTATTCAGTTAGTTTGTTGTATGTGCCACTAACAATGATGAAGCTCTCCAGTGTTTTCTGTGTGAAGCAAAAGCACGTAGGGGGTCATTATTTGTGACATGAGGAAGGACAGGCATGTCTTCCAACCACACCGATATTTCTGTGCACATCCCAACTTTTGTGCACTGAAATTCTGTCCCTGTTGCACACGTGTATGTCTCCCACAATGTCTGTGCATGTGTGTGTGTGTGTGTCTGTTTTTGTGTTTACTGAGCTATGGAAAGAGGTTCACCTCCGAGCATTGGGGTGAGTGAAGATTCTCAACGCAATGGGACAGCCCACAACCCAGTCCATCCCAGTAGACCCCTGCCATGACTGCCTGTACCCTCTGATTTGGACTGAGGGCAATCAAGCAGACCCAGTAAACAATACAGAGCCAGGGCATTGAAAACCACAATAGCTCTTCAATGTATTCCTCTTAGATCACCAGGGACACCAGTGTTTGTCCGACTACTGTGGAAGCAGAGAGAGGAAGTATGGAGAGACTATTAAAACAATCAAAGATGCTATTTAATGCTAATGGAAGATGGGAAGACATGGTATACAGTTCTCTCACAGAGCTTCTTAAGGAGCATCCATTAGGTTGTTTACGAAAAGGTTATCATCCTCCCACTCTCTAGATTTTGTATATATTTATATATATATATATATATATATATATATATATATATATATATATATATATATATATATA
>JAVLVB010000913.1:2029981-2107127 GCA_032876305.1 Orestias chungarensis
ATATATATGTATGTATATATATATATATATATATATATATATATATACTGACAGTATAAGTATATTGTATATGTATATATTGTGGAAGTAAACTTTATCGTCTATGTTAAGATCGGACTTTAGTAAGCAAACTACACAGGATCTGGACTGCCATCTTGAGACAGAAGGATGGTTTTACGTGTCACCTTACTTGCATCTGCATTGACTTATGATGAGACTGCTGGAACAGTATCATTTATAGTGTTTATGGCAGTTATCACAATTCAGGGCAATGACAGTTTAGCACAAAAGTAGCATTTTTACTCCTGTTTTCACTTATATGTATACAAACAAACAACCAAAATGTGATACATGATGTCTCCAAATTGATTAGTCACCTTCACTAGATCTAGATGCCACGAGAACATTAAACCAATTGTCCTGTTTAAGTAACCAGTTAAAATCATTTGAAGTATCTGATATACCCAACCTGAAGAAGCCATTAAAACACATTCCCTCGACTTGCGAATGTGCCCTGGATCAATATTTCTTTACCATATGTGACCCAAATCCGACATTTTCGGACAGTCTGAACAACCAAATTAAGATCTTTTCACTTACCGAACAATCTAATTTGTGACAGTTTTTGGTCAATTTATTTGAACATAAAATTTGAATTAAACATTAAGATATGTCTTAGATTACTGCTCCTTTTTGCTTAGAAACTTACGTCAGTTTCAGGTATCTCTCCGTACATCCTATCTGCTCATTTCCTTGTACTCTGTATGCTTTTTTATTTTAAATTACCCCTTTCTCCTCCATATGCTTTCTCTGTCATCTGTTCCTATTTCCCTCTAATTAACTTTTTAGGTTGCGTTGTCATTTCCGTCTTAGCTTCAGTCCATATATAACTCCCCATCAATGCTCTTAACAGGTTCCTTCAGTCTGTGATGTTGACTACTCTGAGAGTTTTTATCTTCATTTCATTAAATATACATTTTGATGACTACCATGAACCTGTCTGCACTTTGGCCCGATCTCAACGTCATCATACATGACAAAACCACCATAGTTGTGGTGTTCAAATAGTGCTCAATTAATAACAATATATCAAAATCTATGTTTATTGTTCTAATGCTAATTTCTATCTATGAGCCGTTTGGAGATCAATTGAATATACTAGAAATACTATAAATCCTCAAACTTGCTATACCTTATATACATTACCTATTTTAAGTATTTGAATTTTTAGGTAAGTTTATGTTAAAAATTCAGATTTGGAAAGTGTTTCTTCTGATTCACATTTGTTTTCTTGTAACCATATCATTTATTGGTGGTTGGTAGCTCACTGTTGTCCTTAAAATAGAAGAATTTGAACATGAGAGACTTGTTTCTAATAATTAAAGCCAATAGAACTGATTTATTATTACAACAGGATTTATTTTTTGTCTGATTCTGGTCACAGATACAAACTATGTTTACTATCTTAAGTTTTTTAATCTTTCTGCCAAACCCCAGAGACAGAGATTTTTCATTAGTTTAGAACTTGTTGCCCTGGAGGAGGGGGGCACAATGAGATATTTGATCAAACGCGGAAAGCCAATAAGGGGCCATCGATTAGAAAGGGATGTGCACCATATTGGACACACAGCTGGCAAAAAGAAATTAAAAAGCTGCAACAATGAAATGGAAGGAAACTAAACTGGAATGCATTAAATCTCATTGCAACTGGAGGAAAGAAGTCACAAACATGAACTTGTGTGAACAATGAAGAAAGAAAGTTGGCTTTGGGTTTAAAGTTTGTTAATATCTGATAAGCTAATGAGCTTACAGGACGTCTTGTGTCTTCTGCAATTACATGATTTTGTCTTTCTGGTAAAAGAGGAAGTAGTCTGTCAGTTGCTTTACCTCGATATGTAAAAAGAGTTAGGAATTTTAGGTTTTCTTACTTGCAAAGTTGTTGCTGCACTAACCTCACATGCATAAAGACCCTGGCAGTTGTTCCTGCAGATGGCTAAAGGTGAAGATGTCTGCAAGTTTTTTTTTACAGGCATTATATAGACTACCTAGTATCCTAATATCTAAATGCAACTGAAAATACTCCAGAGTATTTATGACCTATCAACACGAACAGTGAAGGACCCTTATGTTTCACTCACTACTTGCTGCCGCAACAGTTTCCATTCATACCTTTTGCATCATGTCATGCATCTTCTTTGCACAACCTTCTTATGTGAACAGCAACATTGGGCAAAGTCTGGAGAAAGTTGTCCACACATTCTCCAGGAAGTCTCCAGGGCTCAACAAACTCAGCTGCACTGGCCTGGTTAATTAATTTCATCTGGGTGGCTGTGAGAGCTGTCAATCGACACGTTGAGTCGATGAGGTTCCAGTATTTCAAACCAGTTTATTGGATAAAATTATGTTTTTAAAACTGACATTCTGCGCTTGGCTTTTGGCTGATGTCGGACAGTCATGTTCAAACTAATGACAGTATGTTTAAACAAGTGACTAACAGTCAAAATCATTTTTAAGCTTTTATTTCATTACACGCAAATGCACTGGAAACACATGGAAATGCATTCCTTCCTATTTCATCATTCTACAAGAACTGAGTGAAAATAACATTGAGACAAAAATAGCTAAAATCTTACGTGTATAAAGTTAAAACGCTTTAAGGTTTAGCTTTCCTGTGAATCACTGCACTCATCGTGTATTCAGAGTTTCTGAGAACAACTTCATATTGGTGTTGCATCGACTTCATCAACTTGTGAAAGTTGTGAACAGGTATTCTCCAACCCAGAACAATCAAACTATGTTTTATAATTTCTCAGCATGTGTTGGTATAAACAGAATGCTTGATGTAACCTAACAAGCTTTCTGGGATTAAGCCAGCAACCCGACAGTTATAATGTTGGTCTTAGAACCAAAATGTAGGATGTTTGTGGCTTAACCTCTAGAAACAAGAAAATCTATGTAATTATTTATTATAATAAGGTAAAATAAATTCTTCAAGTATGTTGAAGAATCTGATCTAACTGATCCTATGTCCACAGTGGGACATTATTACATACAAAATTCCCAATCAGATGCTTTATAAATAAAATCAATTTTAAAAAATGTAGTTCTAGTTTAACCATTGCTATACATGTAAGCTCATTGGTCTTGTTTCTGTCATTTTTTTTAAAAATGTACATTTATCACATCAGAAGGCCTTTCACAAAAGTTTTTTTAACATGGCTTAAGGTTCGTATAAAGAACACACAATTTCCAAATAGGTGGTAATGCAGCAAACTTGTTCCTGTTTATTACAGCTATGCCTAATGTCAGCATCTGACAAACTTATGTAGCATGGTTGATTCGCTCAAAACCAATTGGGTTCCTTAGATTGGTACACTTTTAAACTATTTTTTCTAACATGTATTCATGATTAGAACGAAATAATTTTGTTTTTAAGCACCTTAAGATGGCATGTGTTGTAAATTGGCCCTGTATAAATAAAACTGCATTGGATTGAGGTTTTTCTGACTAGGATTGTTGAAGCACGTTCATTATGCCAACATTTGAAACAACAATACCAATGTTTTTCACCATTTTTTTCCGCATATTTTCACACTTTCTTGCATTTTTGGCACTTTAACCGCGTTTTCATTGTAGAAAACATGACGAAATGAATTAACCACAAAATCAGGGATTTTTGCCCACGTTTTTCTGGGGGGACTGTATAATGACCAACACAACCTAAAAAAAACATGACCGGAAACGAAGGCAAAACAGTGGGTTGCCACCAGTTAAAAAAAAAAAAAAAAAGCTTCTGGGTGTAATTTCATCAACTTTATTACATGTAACAGCAATATCAACGTGTTCCTCGCCTAACCACCTAACTCTCTCTCTTAAAAATTCGCCATTGCACCAAAGTATGACATCACTTATTACATTATAGCTACTATTGGTTCGTAGCATGTGTACGGGGTTTGTGAAACAAGTTTTATTTACAACTCGTGACGACTGAACAGTGGAGATCTACTTGGATCCTAATGTAACTTTTTCATTGCATGGGTTTGTTTGGTTCTGGAAAAGTATGATGTTTGGTTACCTTGTAAAAGCAACCTACACTAATGCACCCACATGTGATGCGAATGACAATAAAATCTCCTTGAATCGTTGAACATGTATTGCACCATTCCTGGGCCCCTTTGAGTTGTTGGTCCATAGGATAATAGAAACCTACAGTTAGGTAGGCACTAATGGTGTCTCAAAACACAGTTGTTTGGTCGTGAGAAAGAAGAATTTCGACAAGTACGTGACATATTAGGGCGTTTGTGTTTATTCAACTATCGCTGGAAAAGCCGCACCATAGAAAAGCACACCTAGCTGCATCGACCTGAGCTGTACAGCTCACCTAGCAATGAGGCATAAGTCATTAACCACCTTATATAGGGATGTTACAACCCTTCACTCAAAATATTCATCATTTGCTGACACAATAAGAAATATCCACAATCTTGAAGCAGAACCTTGGCGCATGCTTATACATGTAATTACTTATTAGAGTTTGCAGAACCAACTAGATTATGGCAGATTTTAATCACACACTCAAGTCTTAATTTATGGGAACCAACAATGTTGTGTGAGGACAACAAAATAAACTGTAATCCCCCAGATTATTAAGAAACCAGTTGTTGCACTAATCCTTACAACAGCTTCAGTCCTATATAATATAACATAGTGACCGACTCTCTCAGAAGCAACATTGAATACAAACACAGATACAATATCTGAGACCATAACAATATTACTAGTAACTTTCACTGCAGGTGTTTCAGTGCTTTAACAAGCTCTTAGACCTTTTTTAATAAGTGTGGATAGATGAGACTTGCAGGGACTAACTGCAACTGTGTCTCAAAGAGAAAATGTTGCTATCTGACTAACAACTTTATTTAATGTTGACAAGAGGGAATGGTTATGTTTGTGTTGTAAATTGTAAGTATTCAGGGGCTATAATATGAATTGGCTGCAACTGGATACATCTGACTAGGGGGCAAATGGACTTAATGGTAGTCTTAATGCTGGCCTTGAATAATGAGGTCTTTGTCTAATAAAACTAGAAAGCCTCCAAATACCTATAGGGACCTAAGCTAGTTAGTGCAATAACAGTCTATCAAAAGAGAAAGCAAAGTGATTACTTAAAGGGTAATAAATACAAGGTCCGTGCTGGGGAAGGACCAGAGCCTGGAGTGAGAGAAAGAAACCGAAAGGAACAAAAAAGAAGACAGAGAGGAAGAGAGACAGACCTCAGTAGATTGACATAAATTAACACATCACAAAAGCTTTGAATCTGCTGCAGGTAACTGCCTAACCTTGTAAATCCTTCTGTGGCTATAACATTAAAATTACCTGAGCTGCGGAAAAAACACAGAAGGCTGGAGATTTTCTGCAAAAATGACTTTAGACACGAGGACCTTGATTGTAACACAAGGGACAAATACAATTATTTACAAAGGATGAAGAAAGATTTTTTCCCCTCACAAAGAATTTTTTTTATTCTCCAAGAATATATTAAAACTTCTCTAAATTTGCTTCAAGCTGCAAGAGAAAGAATCACAAGATGAAACACAATCAAAGCGACCAAGGGCAAAAATATTCCCTTGAGATGTGAAATTCCAATAAAATATTTGTCCCTCATTTAAAATGACAAAGTAAATTAAAATCCAACCAGGAACATTCCTGCAAGCTACACTTAAATTACATTTTTTTTTAATATATCAGCTTTACAAACAAGCACAAGAACATGCTTTTCACAGGGACTCCCAGAATGTTTTACAGGAAGAGGACAGGACAGAAAAACACCACCAGCAATTACATCCTTCAGAGAGACAGAGAGAGTCCAGCGAGAGTCTACAGAGCCGACAAGAGGATGGACAGCCTGGAGGGAGAGATGGAAGATTGGTTGATTGGTTCCAGTGAAAGTTGGGAGCATGGGGTTGTGTTCTTGGAGCTGCTTTCGTTTTGGCGAAACCTGTCTGTGTGACCTTGTGTGTGAGTGTGTCCTTCCATATTGGCTCAATTTCCACCGACAGTCGAGCGATTCCCTCTCCACCATTGTCCGAATTAACAGTGCCTCTCCACCCCAGGCTCTGATCCATTTTAGCTGATTAATTACTGGTAGGAGGCTATTTTGTCTGCTGACTGGGCTGGAAAGGCCAGACCACTTTTCCTTTAACTGGACTGAACTGGGCTTTGATAGGAAGGGAAAACACCAAGTTTAAGCAACAATAAACAGGTAAATCCAACATGTAGACCTGGCAGAGACTCCAACAGCATGTCTCTTCAAACCTCCAATCGGTCGTGGCAAAGGCTGCTTGTACTGAGCCTGGTTCTGCTGGAGGTTTGTTCCTTTTAAAAGGGAGTTTTTCCTCTCCACCGTCGCTACATGCATGCTCAGTATAAGGGATTGCTGTGGGGTCAACGACAATACAAGCCATTGTTTCGGTGTAATGATCTTGTCTTGTAAAGTGCCTTGAAACGACATCCGTTGTAAATTGTCGCTATATAAATAAACTGATTCTTGATTAAAGTCATTTAAAAATTTACCTTGATGGTTATGTAGGTGATCCCACAGCAGCCCTCAGAAACACACAGCTCATGTTTAATTACATTTATGGTTAATAACCGACAAAAAACCTAGATTTCCTTCCAAAATGGACATTATTAAAAACCCTGGACTGCAGCTTTGTCTCTTATTGTTTTTTAGTTATTTAAGCTTGGATGCTCCGCAAGTAAGGAAAGCTGCTGCAGGGTTTTTTGAGTTACGCTGCTGTGTTTGACGGAGTAAAATACTGATGAAGTAGAGAGTGGGTGCAGGGTGGAGTGGATGAGGAATGTGACAAAAGAGAAGGTCTATGAGGTAGGAGGCAGAGCCGGAGACCAGAATGAACATGATTAGAAATGAGCAGATCAGAGGAACAGCTAAGGTTGGGCAGCTTGGTGACAAAGTAAGGGAGGCATGGCTCAGACGGTCTGTGAAGAAAAGTGAATACAGTGAAAAGACGATGCTGAAGATGGACCTGGGAGGACTCCAGTGAGGATATGTAGTTAAGGAGGACTTGAGGATTGGTGGTGTCGTTGTTAGAGAGCCCAAGGAGAGTGAGGTGGAGGCAGCTACACCACAAATAGAGACAATGCATCAAACATTTCTCTCTATTAAGTGTCGGGAACTTAACAGGAGACAACATATGACTGCCGTCTCACGTCCGTTGTTTTAGATGCGCCCAGGCTGGAAGTGATTGAGAGCCTAACGAGTTCAATTACATTCAACTCTACTGATTATCCCTTTGTACTGATTTCAGCTTGGTCCCAACCCATTCATACAGTCAGATTCTGATTAGATGAATCCTAATTCCAATGCAGAGCAGTCAGATTTACCTGATTAGTTGATGCCCAGTAAGATATATCAATTTAAGAATGCCCAGCCGGCATCAAGCTCCTGAACTGATTCATGCCTTGGTTTCAACAGTGTTTTTTATGAAAGACAAAAAAAAATCTCCTGAAAGTGGCCATGAACCGGACACGACATGCTACTGCGGGTTATGCTCTGCTTCCTGGATATTGAGCTGCTAGCGACTCATACAGAAACTAACAGCAGTGATGAGCTATCAAATTTCACCTTGTGACAAATGTTCCCAAAAATGTGAAATTACTTTTTTTTTCTTTTTTCAGTTAAAAATCTGTTTAGTCAATGTTCCAATTTTTAAAAAGGAAAGATGGAGACAAGTGTCCGATCTTTCACTCTCTTTCTTTCTCCCTCCCTCTCTCCTCCAGGACACTCTCCCCCCTCCTGCCTGCCCACTAAAGCATAAATTCCTCCACAAACTGTTTGTTTTCAGTTCAACTCCTCCAGGGTGCTGTTCGGCCACGGCACAAGATAACCCGGCGCTGCGTTCTGTGCCTGTCTCCGTCCTCTGCACTGTCGTTAACACCCCCCCCCCCCCGTCCTGTTGTGGAATCTGTCCACTATCAACATGTGGCACATGTCCTTGACAAGTAAAGAAGAACCCCTCACCCCGAGACCTGGGCAGCAGTGTGCAACCCCCCTCCCCTCTTCTCTGCTGCTCTTTACTGCACTCTCGCTCTCCTAATATTAAGTTGCTGGGGTAAAAGGGGGCTGAAGGAATCTAATAACTGTGACAGTGGGGCTTTTTTTTGGCTTTGTTCCTGACGCTCTGCAGAAACACACACAGGGTAGTCTGCTGGCTCTAATAAATGGTTAAATGAATAGGACAAAGTGACAGGAGGTACAATAAAGAAAGAAGAGGGAGGAGAGAATGTGTGTGCGAGCGTGAGTCCATGTCTGAGTGCCTCAGCGAGGAGGGCTGCAATATTTAAAACAGATTAGTTTGCGACAGGGTGTGTGTGTGTGCATGTATGTGAACTCCTGATGGTGTCTCTGTGTCTCCGACTGTCCCTCTAGGACACAGAGGATGAGGAGGAATTCCAGTGCAGGGTTTCTTGATAAACGTTAAGGTCAGCGGTGTAGGAGAGGGCGGGAGAAAGGGTGCAAGAAGCAGGGTGTATGACGACGAGGGGGTTTAGGGGGGGGGGACGCATGTCTCGTCTTGTGCCTCTCTCTGCCTGTGCCTTGGTGGAATGCAAAGTCACATGAAAGAGGCCCTCTTCCTCTCCGAGACTCGTCTCCTGTGTCTGTCTCAAAAGCACCACTGTCCCCCCACTCCTGACACACTACCTGCATGCATGCAGGCGTCTGCGAGCAGATATTCCCTTAAAGACACCTGAATGGCCTGAATGTCAAGTCTCCCTCGAATGGGGAAAGTTAGCCGAGACGGAAGCGAACACATAACATCCCGTCATCATGAGGCTGCTTATTTTCTGTGATTATCACCACAACTAGCACCTTTTCAGCCGACAATCTCATGCTCGGCTTTCAGACATACCATCTAGATTTCTGCTCAGAGCACTCAATCAAAACTGAGGATGGTTTAAAAGAAGTAAGAATTTATACTAAAAGTAACGGTTTGATTGTCTTTGATCAGAAGATTACATTATCTGAATCACAAATCTCACCATTCTTGAGGATTTCGCTCTTTGTTATGCCTGGCGGCGTCCAAACCATGCATATCAATTATTAAACATGAACAGTTCTTAACTTTTGTCGCATTTTGTCAGATTTTAAGAGACCTTTCCAAATCTAAAGAGCTACTTGTGAACTACAACTGGCCGAGATAAATAAAACTTTAGCTCCTTAAATCTTACCTAATGTTTTGAAATATCCAGTGTAGCATAAAGAGCTGCTACTGAATTAATAATTTTAAGTATTAAAACCAAAAAAGCAAATCATTTGCTAAAAGAAGATCAATAATTTACCTCAATTAGATTTCAATATCCCTTTAATATAATGCAACTGTGATATCACTGCTTAAACCTGCATTTATCGTTATATCTACCAACGAAAGCCTCTTCTCTAGTTTTGTCTAATTTAATCTGAGTTCAAATTGAGATGTTAGGAGAAGGCCTCAAGGGTTACCTAGAAAGGCCCAAGGAGACCAAGGAGCCCAGCAGACTGTTCTGGTTAGAGTTAGTTTACAGCAGGGGAACTCAAGTCCAGTCTTTAAGAGCTGCTTTAATGCAACATTTACATTGATGCCTTCTCAGGCTGTTATTGAGCCAAATATAGGATAGTAACTCTAGAGAACTGGAATTTGGCACCCCTGGTCGCTGTTACGATGAAAGTTTATACGTTCGAATGGCCTAGTCCAAGTTCAGAGTACATTTCTATTGATGTCTACTTACGTTCTCCTGACTGATATCAGCTGTGTTTTCTTTCCACCTCGTGCTTTGCCTACTTTTCTTTTATCGTTCTCATAAAGGTCTCGTAAAATACACTGAGGAGTGAAATGTTAAGCTTTACTTTAGGTCACTTTCATCATAAAACTCAGGACTAGGAAACGTTTCCTCTACATTACTCTTGGTTCATTTGTCCAGCTGCATGTTTCAAATCACTCTTGGAGATTTTTATCAACAGCTTAGGATTTCCTTCAAAAGTTGGCAAAGGCATTTGCAAATTTGTTCAAAGTTTGTTAAATTGGAGTTGTTTAGAAAGTCCGGGTTCGATCCAAGAAACCTTCCCTCGTGCAACCCATAACCTTCTTTCTCAGACCAATTGATGTTTCCCGTGGAATCAAACAATCCACTGAATGTCACATTCCAATTTTAGGAAAAACTACCTATAATGTGTAGTTTGGCTTATTGAGAGATGCATTGTTTCTGCCAGACTGTTAACTGTCCATCACGCCGTCATGTTTTTGTTATTTACCAGGAAAATGGGAACAAGAAAATCTGATGAAAGCAAACCATCCAACATCTCAGAGAAGTTTGTTTGCAATCTGATATATTTAAATATACGGTACAGTGACTGTGAAAGAAATAAAACAAACATAAACATTTACCTCAAATCAACACGTTTATAAATAAAAGCTTTTTAATTATTCATTGTAGGTCAAACATAATACCCATGAAATGCCAAAGAGTTTAAAAAGCAACCAGTGCATCTATTTTAAAATTAAGATGTATATTGTAACATCACTCTTGCACTTATCATAAACTTCACGATCAGTATATCCAACTTTTACTGATCAGTACAAATATGAAAAACAAGCAAACAAATAAAGAAAAACAGAATCTAAATAAAAATAAAAAACAAAGTAAGAAAAGAAGAACAGATTATTAGTTATAAAGCAAATATTGAGTTTAAACTATCAGGAAGTGTGAAGGACTAAAAAGTACAGTTTTATTTTGTTTAAGTTAAAGTTCAAACTCTGAATTAAAACAAGCTTCTTAAAGAGAACAATGGCTTTTAAACATGGGTTCAGACAAGGTTGAAGACTTCTGGATTAGGATCTATTTAATTAATGGAGCCTTCTGTAACTCATACATAAGCAGCAACTAATTTAAACTCAGGAGAAAATTCAAATGTGCACATTTCCTTTTCCTACATTGACAATCGTATACATTTTTATTCTGCAGCATCCCTAAAGTTTCTTAAAGAGAAAGACAAAATATAAAAACAAAAAGGCTTATTTTAAGCCTTATCTAGTATTCTTTTTAAATTCAAGTTTTGAATTGACTTAAGATGTAATTATTTTGCAGGATCAGTAATTTAAGACTATGTAAGATCCGTAATTTAGATCTACTTTATTCTAAACTCAAAAAAGATTCTTTAACAAACTTTTTGAAACCAGTTTTACATATTTGGAAGCTTTAATGTGTATCCTGAAAACACAAAGAAGAACTTATTTGGAGTTTAGCTGGACTGAGATATCCTACGCTAATTATAAAGCACTTACAATTCATGAAGCTCCAAACCTAATCAGAGATCATTTAAAATGTGCAAAGAGAAACAGAAGAGTTTGATTCAGGGCCGTGTTTAATGGCGAAAGCAAAAGTCTGTTTGAATGTGAACTGCACAGAGACCAAAAGGACTCCAGCATTAAAAAAGTGCTTTACAGTCAAAGAAACTGAACGTTGAGATTTATTCTCCTCTTTGTTTTAAGTTAGATGAGAAAAACGCAGCAGTGGGGGGAAAAAAAGGAATCAATTCAAAGAGTCTCTAGGTAAAATAACACTGTCAGGCAGGGTTACGAGCAAAAGAGCGAGACACACGGCGCAATAACTCCAAAGTCAACATGCTGCGTCTCAGTCCTCAGGAATTTTTCATGAGCCACCACTTATCTTGTCATATCAAATTTCTTCCACCGGCCTTTTTAGGTAAAAGGGAAAAGACACCTTTAGGGCAAATTATTCCCTTTTAATCAAATCACTCCGTATGGCCTGAGGATATCTCTCCATACCTTTTAAGTCACCGGAGGCACAGCCATTAACGCACACGCCCCACAAGACAGACAAAAAACACACAAAGAAAAAGTCTCCAGTCAAACAAATCTCCTCCTGCTTACCCAAGT
This sequence comes from Orestias chungarensis, assembly GCA_032876305.1. Taxonomy (NCBI): domain Eukaryota; kingdom Metazoa; phylum Chordata; class Actinopteri; order Cyprinodontiformes; family Cyprinodontidae; genus Orestias; species Orestias chungarensis. The sequence goes on from JAVLVB010000913.1 coordinate 2,041,936, forward strand.
CGTTTTATTCAGAAAGTTAAAACTGGAGTTTCAATCCCGTTTAGAACAGTCAGATTTTCTTACTGCCTGCTCGTGGAAATCAGCCGAACAACTTTATCCTGCACTGCAGTCCATGCAGTCAGCAGTCATAAAATATAAATTACATCACATAACCTTATACCTCCCAGCTGAGCCATTCGGATACAACTCTACTCCTGTTCGTTACGGCCCCAGCTTCTCTGGTGTTTCCGTACCGCCGACATGAGTTATATGCCTCTACCGCTGAACAGCGTATGGATCACAAGTGAACGCAACCTTCCCCACCGATTGGACCGCTGCCTGCCCGTGACGCTCCACTGTTTATTATTACGCACTTGCTGGTAATTAGTTTTGGACAGAATCAATTAAGGCCACCCTAAAATGCAACTGAAATAAACGACAGTTACATTAACGTCTCGGGAGACGGGAAAAGAAAATTGCTCATTATATATATATATATATATATATATATATATAGATATATATAATGTTTTTGTTATTTCTTGGTTTACTCAATCCTACAGAGAGGATTTTGATGAAACTGGTAAAGGAACTGCATGTAGAGGCAGGCACCAGCTTTACGGCTTAAACACACCTTTCACCACTGAGTCTGATTCTCGGCTGATTAATTTGCAATTTGCCAATTTGATCTTTCTACTCACCGCAGACAATGCTATCATTTAGCAGACTAAAGGTTTTGTATAATATCAGCCTGTTTTGTGGAACAATCAAATTCCTATAATTACAACTTCTAGGGCCTGACGTTCAATATAAAAGCACAAAAACGGAAAACGTACCAAACTTTCTTAATTAGAAAAGCACCGATCAGATCCCCTGACCGGTATTTCTGGGCTGCCGATTTTTAGTGTAAACCCTTGTAACGCCAACTCTAAATTCTAGACTATAACACATAAAAGAGAGAAAAGACAATTTTGGCCATTCTCCTACATAATTTCCTATGAAAATCCAAACTTTTCTCCTGCATTTATTTACAGATATATTGTAAAAGGCAAAATACCAAAGTTCAAAGCAAAGTTCCCAGGTAAGATGAATATTTATTCAGAATATAGGCTTTAAATAAACTCATGCTGAAGGAAGAAAGGCAGGAAAGAAGGAAAAAGTCTAAAATATGCTGATTTTTTTAGTATGATTTCATTTATTTATTTTTTTCCAGCATCCATCCCTAAAGTAAAACAACTGGTGTTTACTTCCAGTTTTATGTTCTCCACCTTTTAAATCCTGCTGGTTTTTAACAACCACAATCTTTTCCCACAATCCAGAGTTGTTTTAAAATCCTGCCATTGTTTCCGCTGACATCTCTCATGTTGGAGAGTTTTTTTCAATCAGCCAGATTCATCAACCTATTAAGGTCTGCAAACTCTCTCTTTGAACTGGAGAGCTGAGTGATGATAAGAGCGCCGGTATTTAGAAATGCAAAATAATGTGCAAATCCACAGAGTCAGACAGCCAGAATGTTCAGCTCTGTTAAAATACTGTTAGATTTTCTCCCTTGCTGAGTAAACGATCCGACTGAAGTTGATCCAGTCATTGTGATTCTGTGTTTTCTTCCTCTGCGTTTGCCTTCATCACATTTTCTGACCGATCTCTGAGAATCAAATGAACAGAAACCAGATTTCCTCACGTTTTCATGAAAACACGTCTGCTAAGATTCAGTTTCTTTGTGTACAGAGGCAAAAATGAAAAGTAATTATGTCTCTCATGTGTGTTATTCTAAGTTGTGTTCTTTATTAAATTAGAGGTCCTGCGAACCAATTTGTTTAAACGCTTCACGTGTAACTAAAGTTCACGGTTTGAGTTACGCTGCTGTGTTTGAAGGGTTCTACAGCGAGCCACGGCTACATTTAGGCCCTCTCCACTCCCGCTTTCAAAATATTACCTCTTCTGTCACTGCCAAGACTCACTATCAGTCACACAGGAGATTACCGCCAGAGCATAGCTGGCCTGTATCATTACCTCTGGGTCGAATTAAAAACACAGCAGAAATGTTATCTCGATATCGTCAGGTGAGAAGGAAAAAATGTGCGCAGTCTCACTTAAAATCTGTGGATATAAGTAAGAGGTAAAGACAATGTTTGGTTTAAGCTAAAATCCGTTTTTGATCCCATTTAAGCGAGTTCCCTCCACAGGTCAGGCAACTTCTGGTTCTGCTCCTGTACAAACCCTAGTTAGATAGCATACTCAGAAATGGGAAGAGTAGCCTAAATCTTTACTCAACTAAGAGTAAAAAGTGATTGGTAAAAACATTATACAAGTATAGAGTTTACCGTGTATTCAGCCGATCTCCAAATGGCTCAGCAAAAACATCCTTGAGAACATTGATGTCTATTCAAAGGTTTTATAGGAAGAAAATAGCTGAGTTTAGGAGGACACAAAGAGAGTGGAGAGGGGGAAAGTGTCAGTGAGTGAGTGGGTGGGGGTTCACTATGTGAGCAGTAATCAGAGGAAGCCAGCAGGGGGGACAGTGAGGGTTGGTGGGGTCAGATCTGGAGCACCACTAAGCAGCCCTTCTCTTCATTAGGAACCTCTCTGAGGAGGGGGGAGGTGGGGCGTCAAAGACCTACCTGTCCACCAGATTATTGAACCGACTAACCCCCCTACCCCCAACCAACCAACACACACACAGGTTTCTGATTCCCTGAGACCCAGAGGAATCACGACCCAGCCGCAGCCTCGCTGACAACTTCAGCTTTTTGTTTAACCCGATGGAGAAGCACCATCACCGAACTCTGACCCGAGTTTTGCTGCAGCAAAGCTCGCTTTTGATCGCTGCATCTATAGTTTCACCTACATCGTCTTCAGATAACATGAAGTTGAAATTTTATGTCATGAACTCAGAGACTCCTAAATGTCCCAAATGAATGAGTAAAGACAGGAGACGTTGTTCACTTCTGACCTAAGAAAAAGCAGCAGAGGGAAAATTGAGACTGAGCCAGACTTTGGCGTTAGAAACATCCTGCTGACAGACCCGTTGCAGAGCTTTGAAGTGGCAACAATAATCTAGATTTTCTTTTCTTTTCACTTCCTGTGTCCCCCTGTCTCCTTGTCTCATTTAGCTCAGTAGAAAATGTCCGCGTTCCTCTCTCTCTGTGGTGAGCTCCAACACGACGTCTGTGAAGATGCATTTAGGATTTTGAATCGCTAAATAAATCTTTGTTTGTTTGTCCAACCATGCCTTAAAAAAAAAAGGAAACATCTAAGGCAGAATATTCAGGGAACTCAGTAGGTTTAGTGAAATCTACAGGAGCGGCTTCAGGCCGGACAGAGACGTTTCTTGAGAAATGAAATTACATCCATCAAAAGAAGGTCAACATTCATCAGCCACCTCTTTACTGGCCGAAGATTTCAACCTCAAGCAGTGACACAGTTAGACAGGTTGGGAAGTCAGTCCTAACACACTTTTTTTTAAATGTGCTTCAAACTTTTTTTAGGTGTTTTATAAGTAATAAAAAGTTTGTCTCAGCTGAGGAAAATGCCTTTTGTTCTGTTGAACTTTTGTTATAAACCTGGTTGTTTAAAAGCAAGAGAAAGAAAAAGCATGGAAAGAAGATAGAGTAAGACTCTCCTAGATTCAAACCTCAGATAACAATCACAAACTTTCAAAAATTAATACACTTTCCTATGAAACTAGGCCATTTAATGGTCTGTTCCTGTTTGTTACAGTTCACTTCATGTTCCCGCGTTGTAAAGTTTAGTTGAGTAAAATCAGGAGCATATAAATGATATTTACCATTGCTGCATGTTGTGTTTGTCAGACCTCGGGGCTCCTGGGACCTTTGGAGACTCGGAGTCCTGAAGAAAGTCAAGATTTCGCCCTCAAGTGGGGGAACTTTCTCCTTCTCCCTGAGAAATCAGCCGCCAAGCTCTGCCTCGACGTCTCTGACAGCTTTAAACAATCTAAAATATAAAGTCACTGTCGGGGCTTTATTATCTGAATCCCGCAGGATCGCTGGAGTCGCTGCGCGCGTCGGTTGGATGCGTGTCGGAGCGCTGCGCCTGGAGACGCCAAAAACCCGCCACTGAAGAAATCAAGCAAGGACCAGGAGACACGCAGGAGCTGGGCTGCTGCTGCCTGTCCTACCTAGATGGAAAGAGGGAAGAGAGAGGGGAAAACGCCTCTTTACGCTTCCCTAGTGCAGAGTCAGCAGCTCTGCGCGCCGCGGAGAAAGCTGCGGGGAAACTGCGTGAATCCAGCCTGTTCAGACCCGGCCGTGGGATGATTTACGGCGAGGTGTCAGCGCCGAGATTCCCCTCCTGTCGTGGCAGATACACGTGAAACACGTAGCCTGGAGTTAGGAAGAGCTGGAGCAACATTTGGGAAGTTTTCAGGGCAGCACGCTCACCTGAGAGAAAACACGTTTAGTTACGTTCAATATGGAGGGAACTGAATGTAATCTGGTTTGGAGCTTTCAAAAATATGTATCCCATGGTATAAAACATTTTAAATGCGTCTCAACAAATTAAAAATCTTACAACAAATTAAATTAATCATCTTAACGGTTCTATATATATATATACCATATATATATATATTGTTTCCAGTGTATTCACGAAAGTAACATTAAAAAAATTATTTCCATCATTTCCCTTTCAGAAAAAAATTTATTTTAGCATTTTTTTTAAACCTTCCTGTGATCAGACATTTTACGTCCCTTTTGGATTTCATGTTTAGACAAGTAAAAGTGCTTCTCAGTAAATGATAAGACATTTGAAATTGTTTTAGTAAGTTCACAGAGTCCAAATACAAAATAATCTCTTTTAACCTTTATTTCTAATTTTAATGGTTTAGATTTACAGCTGATACAAGCCTTGTTCTGTGTTTATTAAGTATAATACAAATAAAAAAACTTTCTAAATCAAAAATGTGGGCCCAGACTTCACATCTCAGCCAGTACTTGGTTGGGGCTCCTTTTGCATCAGTTGCATTGTTGGTTCTTGTGTCTCTCATCTTTTTAGACAATAGTTTCAAGTTTATTTTTTAGGTTTAGGTCAATTAATTTCAAGAATCAGTTGAAGAATTAAGAATCAGTTTATTTATATAGCGCCAATTTACAACAGATGTCGTCTCAAGGGACACTTTACAAGAAACAATGGCTTGTGTTGTCGTTGACTTTACAGCAATACCTCATACTGAGCATGCATGCAGCGATAGTGGTGAGAAAAAACTCCCCTTTAACAGGAAGAAACCTCCAGCAGAACTTGGCTCAGTACAAGCAGCCGTCTGCCACAACCGACTGGAGGATTGGTGGCCGTATAATGGTCACTAACCTAAAGCAGACCCTGGTGCAGCTGGCAGTGAGAGAACGCACTGAGTCCCGTTGGTTGTTCAGCAGATGGAAGCTTGAAGTGTTCTAAAGGGTCCTGATGGACAACGTTCTGTCTTTGGAGGTAACAAAATCCCAGAGGACAAGATAACTAAATCCACGTTCTTCTTCTTCTCCCAGACCTTGCAGCTGATTTGAAAAGGAAATGTAAAGTTCACTATCACATAAAAAGGAGACTTTAGACCACTGAGCAGCCTTCTGTCGTATTTTGTACTCTAGATGATGGGATCAAACTGGAGGCGAGTATCTATTAAGATAACTTGCAGTATGATGTAACGACAGGCGAAGAACAAAACAGAAAAAGAAGATGGAAAAACTAGATTCTGACCAGAACAGGACGTCTTTTAAATGATTTAGTGGCATGAGAACCGATGCGGTCCAGCTTGGAGACCGAGGAACTCAGAAACAAACAGAGATGTTGCAACAGAACAGAAGGATTGTAACTAAACCTAAAACAACTCACAATACCAACCAAATGAATAAATAAAGATTCCCTCCACAATGGAATGAATTCAGGTTGGATGTTTAATGATAGATACTAAAAAATGAACACCTCAGGTCAGTTGATCAGCTGCTTCTGGAGGCACAGAGGGTAACACGAACGTTCAGAGGAGAGAGAGCTCTCCCTGTTGCCCGATCTGCCAGTTCATATTAGAAAATCCCCCTTCACTGTAAAACTTGTCTTAATATCCATTTCTATTCCCAGGCTTGTAACCCAGTATGAGATTCTGTTTCTGTTGCTGTATTGTGTTAACTGATTTTCTATTGTTTTTTTATGCCTTGTTGTTTATACCTCATGCTTTTATGTACAGCACTTTGTTACAGCTATGTTATATAAATAAAGATTACTTTCTTACCTAACAATCATACAGATCCAGACACAAGACCAACGTGATAAACTGAGCACAAAGATCCACGGATTATTTCCCCTTCCCGGTCCAGTTGAGACGCTTCTCCTGTTTAGGACAGACGTAACTGTGAAGGTGACAGTTTTCCCTCCAGTCAGCGATGCGAATGTATCTCAGGAAGGATGTTTTTGAAACATTTCAGGTAAAACACTTAGCATACGTCAAAGCAGATACGTTTTTCTTCATATTAAATACATATAATAAACATTTAAGTGTGACCTCGCTGTTATAAAACAACACCTGTACACCTCATTTTTTTAAATAATAAATATTCTTAAAGTTAATAATGGTAATTGTTTAATACCAAGTTGTCAAATGCAAACAGTCTCTGCTTTGAGGCTAGAACTGTCTCGTTGCTCAGTAAAATATCATAAATTGCCAAAATGATTATAAATTATAATAAGTGTGTTAGGGTTTATCAGAAAACATCAAAAAACAATGTGAGAAATTATGCTTTGCTGCTGCTTGAAGTCAATTAATCAATCTTCAATCCTCTGCTTCCTACACGAAAATCCTCTTCAGCACACGTGTCAAACTCCAGGACTGCAGCCCAAACCACTTCTGTGGCTCTTTAGACCATTGAGGCCCTCACAATTAGAGCCTTCAAGATTACAATCTTGTCCTTAATTATTGTTTTATCCATACATTGAGTTTTTATTTGTGAATTTTCAAGTTAAATAAATGGGAACACATAGTGTTAATCTTTAAAACAGATTCACTGAACGGGGAGCTGTTTGTTAACATTTGAACAATAATAAAAACGGTCAGTTTATATCACATTTATCGCTGAACAGAGTTAAAACTGTTTGGTTAACATCTGACGGCAGTCGCTCTCATGTCTTTGCATCCTATGTGGAGATTTTTGCTTCTCTCAGTCTCCTACGAACTCTTGAATACATTTTGATTCACATTTTTTCACTCTCTACTGCATGTGAACATTTTTATAACACATTTTTTTCCGTCCAGTTAACTTTCCACGGTTATGTTGGGATGCTGTCATGAACCCTGTTGTCTTTTGTTGTTGTTTGTTCTATAGTTAGTGTTTTGAGTTATTCCAGAAACTCTTGCTTTTCTACACTAGAATCAGAGGTTTGAGATGTCTTAAAATATGCTATTACCTTATAGTAGGTTATCTGATCTAAATTTGAGCTTTTTTTTGTGTTTGTTTTCACATTTATTAATTTAAATTTAATCTTGGAACAACTTCTATTTCAGTTTAATTCTAATCCGATATTAGGTAGATAACAGGATTATACACAGCGCAGGTTTGCTCGCATGAAGAGAGTGTTCTTATAGAAATGGATGCTCACTTATCTCAGCTGTTAAATGAAAGAAGAGCTCAAAATAAAAGTCAGTAAACTGTGAATATCTTAGGACATTCACAGTGTGTTAGATCAGTGGTGTACCAGTTATTTATTTGACCATACAAATCAGGTTACCTACAATGGACTGGCGACCTTTCCAGGGTGAACCCCCGCCACTCGCCTATGGTAAGCTGGTGATAGGCGCCAGCAGATCCCTACAACTCCACAATTGGATAATTGATGGATGAATGGATGGATAGATATCATGGTTACTTTATTTCTGGGATTAGTTGACGTTTTGTACTTTCATGTTAATGCTGCCATGTAAAATTGGGATAAAATCTACGGGTAGCGCTGGCTAAAAGTGGTATGGGGACCCAGGCAGTGTTAGATTATCAATGTTAAGAGCATCAACACCACTAACGGCGTTTACGTGCAGATTTGGTCGAATCTGTGAAAGGGGGCGGGGTTTATTTTGCTAAATTTAGAAGCGATCCTGATTTTCATTTAATCATTTAATGTGACTGTGCTAAAAGCAAGAAATCAAACGTGCCTAAATTCTCCTGTTTATCATTTGATATGTGTTGAAATTGAAGCCTTGTTGAGTCCGAGTCCAGGTTGGTACCTGATAAGAAGGTCATCCTGCCAAGATTGCCTGACTCCAACATACCTGACTTATCTCCGTGTTTGCCGTGATTTAAACTCAGTTTTCTACTTTCTGTCGTGTATTTAAGACATATTGAAGCTGCTAGAAACATTTTGCAGCTTTTTGGCAGGGAGTGTGTGACACTCACTTCCAAGATCCCACAGAATTAGGCCTTCATTAAACTTTCATGGTGTGCTTGTTTTTGCAAGGATTTGCTAAACATTTGACGGAGACATCTCCAGAGTGATGAGTTGAAGGAACCGGGTGGAACATCCTGCTCTCCTCACCCTCAGCCTGGCTCTTCCACTTGGGCAAGACAGGCAGTCGAGTCCCATGGCAGTCATTTCTATCAAGTCGAGCGTCTGGAAGCCCCACTTGCATGTTTGGTCAAGGGGTAAATAATAGATCAGGGATTAGGCTTGTGCAGCATTCATTCCAGAGTAACAAGCTACTGGAGGTCCCAGGATATGAATATTCATTTGTTGGCCAAGGCCGTGGGAGAGCGAGGACCATATGCCTGTTTGTCAGAGGGCTTAGGTTGCTAATTAAATGAGATATTACATACTTATGTGAGCAACAAACAAAATGCCTTTTAAAAGATTACTTAAAAAAAGAAAAAGACGCCTCATTATGACAGAGGCGAAGTACAGAGGCGCAGTCTTAATTTAAATCAATAAATGTGTCAGATACCGAAACACGACGGCAGCAACTTTGAGGTTTTAGGCACATGTATTAGGATGTGTAAAAAGCATCTGAATAAATTCATGTTTCATTAAAGCAGCATAATTGTATTAAAACTTTGCCCTTTAATTTGTGGTGATTGTTGGAGAGCTCAGGTGCTGCATTTATGCACTCAACAGTTCTTACTGCAGAAATTTACTGAAGGATTAGTTTGATTTTTAATTTACTTTTTGTGAGGAAATCGTGTTTATTTTCTAGTTTCTTGCAGCAAGAAGGTTCTTGGTTCAGATCCCACGCTAGGTTTTTTCTGCTTGGAGTTTGCATGTTCTGCATGTAATATTCCTGGCTTCCTCCCAGAGTCCAAAAACATGACTGTTAGGTTTTTTGCTGTTAATTATTCTATGAGTATGTGTGCATTGCTAATTGCCCCTGTGTTGTGACTAGTGACCCGTCAAAGGTCAAATCTGCTGGATTTAGATGGTAGATTAATGGACCTTTTGTTTGTTAATCAGCATGTGAAATAAATTTAATTATTACTTCTTGATTTTCTGTTTCACTGGATTCTAGTTGATAAATTACAATTTGCTTTCAATTGAGGGTCGATTTTTTTAGGTTAAAGGTTAAAAGAAATAACTTTGTGCAGATTTTAAACATACTTTTCATCTAGTTCACATTTCCATGATGAATATACTTGAATCAGCCTGATGTAATATTGTAATGTTTAAATGTCTGTAAGCAAACAACCATCAGAAATGTAATTAATAAGACAACCAAATCTAAAGCAAGCGCAAATGCTAAATAACTGAAAATAATGGAGTTAAATCAGGCTGAACGAGAATCCACATCTTGCTACCTGAAAAAGAGACAGTAGGGGACAAAAGAAAACCTCCAAACCTCCATGTTGACGAGTTACGGTAAAGAGTTTCCATCCTGAAATCTGCAAGTCCGAATCCCAGTCTTGCTATAATAGCCATGTTCCCATGTTTCCATGTTTCCATATTTCCGGTGTTTTAAGGCCGCTGTCCGGCAACTTTTTAGATTCATCTCTGCATCAACACATCTGAGTGAAATGAGCAAAACATCATCAGGACTCTGGATAATGTGACTGAAAACTGAGGATGTGATTCTGCCATTTCAATCGGTTTTGTTGGAGCAGGGACACATTTCGCATTTCTAGGTACCCCCCAATGACTAGAGTTCCCAATCTCTGGTTTAGACAACACTTACATTAATATCAATTCAACTCAATTTTGATTCAGTGTTTTACATTGTCATCAAATTTAATGTAAATTAATTCAATCTTTTAAATCATCTTAGTTATCAAAAATGCATCGAGCCAATTCATTTTTTCTATTATCTTAAGCATTATTCAGATTAGCACGCAACGTGCTGAGTGATCATCATGTTACATTCACTCCTCCTGGACCAGCATGCAGACACAGTACATGATAGTTTGTTTTGTGTTGTTGACTATACAGCAATCCCTCATACAGAGCATGCTTGTCAGCAGAAGGAGCCTTTTGTGTCCCATCATTATGAATGTAAACATAGTGTCTAACAAGCTTTTTGATTTTCAGACGAAACTGTTTGCTTTGCTCGGATTACAGCAGACTGAGTGTTTGGAGAACGTATATTCTCAGGTGGTTTGGATTAAATCACAATGTGGAAAAATACCCTTGTCTGTTGTTAAGCATGGTGGAGGATCTGTGACACTATGAGACTGTTGCTCTTTGGCCAAAAACCTAGAAAATGATCAAACGTATGTTGTTTGGACAAAGCAGAAATGCTCCATTACACTTAGGGGAAGACGTCTAAGGAGCAACCACACACAGAGAGTTTATCATGGTGGTTCTATGTTGATGCTACATAGGACTTGATGTATGTGGCTTTCAAAATCTGGCACTGCTGACCATCCTTGTGCTTTCTGCAAAATTCTCCATGTCCCTTTCTGTGATATTTTAAATGCAGGTGGACTCACATCAGTTGGGCTTTGCTGTCAGTAGAAGTCCTTTGTGGAAAGAAGAAAATCTTTTCCTCACAGATTAAGGCATGAGATTCTTTATTTACCTCGGTAATTACTGCTCCTATGATTTTCTGTTGCTGACCGTAAGATGTCGTACATGATGGTAGTTAGTCAAGCCTTTAAAATACCACTCAGTTTATGTTTTTACAGAAACAACAGACCACTGCTGCATGACTATCCTTGTTGTCCGGCAAAAAGGTTTTTTGTGACTGAAACCTTCATAAATCATTTTATCAACAATTACCCTTTTTCAATAATCTCTCTATTTTCGTTTATATTTAAAAAGATTTTTTTGGTCTGATGTGATCCTTTCCTGTCATCCTAACTTGTGCTGTAAAATGTTTGATTGGAAATTGAAATGCGCCAGTTTTTAGCTTTCAAACTGTAAGAATCGTGGATCTTTAGCAGCGTTTAGCAAGTTTAATAAAGCAGCCGGGCCTGTAATTACACTGTATTGGCTTATTGCACATGTCTTGACTTATTAAGTGCACAGAAATTGCAGAAAGACCCATCAGAGATGCTGTGTTTAAGGTCAACGACTGTGTTTGTGCTGCCGTGTTGAGTCATCTGTCTTTTAACAGACCAGATGGGCTTCTGGGTTAATCGATACAGCAGTTGCTCCATGAAATGGTTCAGATTTCACTCTTTTTTGCAGAGAAAAACCATGAACCAAGGTTTATTTTTAGATTTGAAGTCTATTGATTCCTTCTGACTGATTTTCTTTACTAATGTACTGTGCTCATAAGATTCCCAAAATAACCCAATGATGTAACAGCTGCTTGTTTCTTAAACCTCACAGCTTAAAGACTTTATAGTTTATCTTAGTAGCTTGACTCTAAGGCAACAGACAAGGAAAATATTTATCATTTGATGTATTCATTGTTTGAGGCCCACAGTCAACATGTTAAACATCCTAAGCTCTGGATGAAGAGGTGTGTTGAAAATTGGTAATTACAAACCTCTGGTTTGTGGTTTCAAAATAAAACTATTCTGAATAAAACAATTTAGATCAACTTTAATTTTCTATGAAAAAAAAAATGCATCTGTTTGGTTATAATAATAATTTCTCTTATAAGTGACACATTTTTGAACCACATGTTCGGTTGGATGGGATTCTTTCACTGTTACAAACTTTTTTAGCCCAAAATGTCCAGAGATGTTATTGAATTTGAATCTTTATTAAAGTATAAACACAACTTCTCTCAGTCAGTTCATGGCTGATTTTTGTACATGTCCAGGTTAGCATATAAACCTTCCAAAACTGGAAATCACAGATGGACAAAAACGGATGGATGAATGAACCTTCCGCCTGCTGCGGGTTGTTATGCCATCTTAATTTGTCACTGTGATCAGATCATACTGTTCAATACTCACCCAGTGGGATCACTGATAATGATCCTGGAAAACTGCTCCTCCTGGGACGACCATCGGCTCCTGGTTTGAGGATCCATCACATCTTCAGAGATTCTCTCATTCATTAATTTCCAGCCAGTGAACCATGTAGGAGTTTGGAAAGGTCAGCTGTTTTGAACCATGAATAGATTTCCTGAACTCAAAAGGCGACTGGAGCATCAAGAGAGTGTTTTGTTAAAATTCTCAACATGTCACGGCCCTTGTGTTTCATAGACATCTTTTAATCTTTTAAAGCAGTCTTAAACACTAGTTCTTAACTTTGAAAGCTTGTTCGATTTTTTTTATCTCTTTAAATATGATAAAATGTGAAATGTGAAAGTGGAGGATAAAGTACATGGTGTCAAAACTGAACCAACCAGACATAAAAAATCAATCTGAGATGTGAAACAGGACCTGAGAGGTCTTGTCCTACTATTGATCTCCCACTGTCTGAATAATCACCTTGTTGCTGGTGAAATACTCAAGTGCAGATAAACTGTCAGATCTTTGCAAACACATGTACAGATGTCAGGAAAATTTTGGTTTTGTGACAAACACCAGGTTACTGTCCCCAAAAGATTTATTTGTTTTTTGGCACCCCAGGTAAATATGTGTTTAAGTCTTATAAATCAGATACAGTAAAAATATTAAGCAATTTTAACAGTCATAAATAACACATTAATTATTCCTTTCAGCTTTTAGGATTAATCATAGTCTGGGAAGGTTTATACAGTCATCCACACTTCTAGCTTATCTTTGGTGTTACCACAGTATCCGCATTTCCATCCAACTTTCATGCAAATTTCGAGTGAACTCATGAAATGTTGCAGAAAAGGAAGAAAACAATGAATGTGAAATAGGCGTGTTTCCACCCACTGGTTTGGATTAAATCAACCAGGCTTTGATGTGACAAGTGGCTGTAATAAACAGGATGTAGTAAAATAAGCTCACTTAATCAGAAATACAATTACAAATCTTCTTTTTAGCACATCAAAGCAACACAAAGTAACTTTTCAACCTTCATAAAATGTTTTCATAACTTTTGTGATCATACGTCTACTTACAGCTTGTTGAATGACGCCTCTGTCATGGCCCGAGGGGGTCCGTATCACTTTAACCGGCATTAAGCAACATTGAGGAGGGTGGCAGGAACCCTGCCACATAAAACAACTACAAATGTGCTGACTGCTCTACGGCATAGCCCAAGAGCTGATGGTGCAGTTCTACACAGCCATCATAGAGTCCATCATCACCACATCCATCACAGTGTGGGGCAGTGCTCTCACAAAACACGACACCAAGAGACTGCAGCGCATTATCAAGTCTGCAGAGAGGACCATCTGTGTAAAGCTGCCCGCACTGCTGGACCTGCATGCCTCCAGAACCAGGAAGCGTGCAGAGAAAATCATCACAGACCCGTTTCACCCTGGCCGTCACCTGTTTCGGTGCCTTCCATCAGGCCGAAGCTTCAGCCACATGAAGACCCGTACGACCAGGCTACAGAGAAGCTTTTTTCCAACTTCCATTATTCTCATGAACAATTGAACAATTTATTTATATATTTTTATAACCTATATAGTTTTTATACTGCACAAAACTGCCCTTTAAAAAAAATATAAATTACACATGCTAAATGTTACAAATGTCTTTACTGTATATTTCGTGCACTGCAAGCATCTGTGTAACCAAAATAAAATTCCTTGTATGTGTGAGCATACTTGAGCAATAAAGCCTGATTCTGATTCTGATTCGTCACTTCCCCCTGTCTTATCTTCAACATCATCATATGATATTGTTTCCCCACAGCTAGATTCATTACCTCATCGCTGTTCATCCTTCACACAGACACTGGAAACAGAAATGAACTTCAATCCAACTGCAGGCGACTGGGAGATCAGGATTTTACCACGCTGGTGCTCATGGGAAATGCGGTCTTCTTCAGGCAAAAACTCTACCGCTTTTGTCCACATTGGCTGCCAAAATCGTCCAAAACTGAAATTTCTTCATTGTCGCTTTACCTCTTTTTTGGAAAAGCCAAAAACCACGTCGAGCAAGCATCAACGCTGCTTGTGAAATTTAAGACGTTAGTTAAAAATTGGGTGTTTTCATCTACCTTCTCTAATACATAATAGATAAAACATATAAAATCGTTGATGAGACACGGCTAGAAGAAGCCATTCATATCAGCCAGATGTGTGTTAATGTTTGTACATCAGGAAATGTTAGGCTCACATAAAGTTATCCATAATAATAGCAGGATTTCTTACTAATAATAGTTAATAATAATATTTATAAGTATAGAGAAGAGAGAGACAATGTCAGATAGGGACCAAATTTGGGTTCCCATAACAACAATTAGATGTTATCTATATGTCAGCTGCTTGTTTTGGGGACATGGTAAGAACAAGCATTTTCATTCCTACCATCATAAAATGCTTTTAGAGCAACAAATACTGCCAGGTGGATCTTGCCTGAAGAAAAGACGAATACATAGAAAAGCACAAAATATTCATTGATAGTTGGAGGTTCTAAAACACTGTGGAGCATAAATATCAAATCAGTTTTTGGTCTTTCAACAGAATTAACACAGAAATTATTTACCGAACAAAAAAAATCAACCTTTCTTTATGATCATCTTAATATCCAAGCCTTCGGGCTGAGCTGAAGACAAAATGGAGAAAATTCAGGACTCTGGTTGATCTTCAGAAGGTCCCAGCTAGTTTGGTTTAATGGAAGCAAAGTATAGAGACCTGAAAATTGGATGTAAATTAAACCACAGCAAGACAGAAACATACTTTGTAATGTTTTAGATAAAAGCTTTGGTGTTATACAGAGGAGGCTCTCTATGTTATTTTCTCACTTTGATCCGTCCAAATCTTATCGAGGGAAGCACTGGCGCTGTAAGTAAGACAAATACTTTTTCTCATCCAAAAGCTATTTTCCAAGTGGACAACATTTACTCAGAGCGATCAATGTCCCATGTCCTTGGTCTCCTCTCACGCACTCTGGGGAAATATGAACTTAAATACAACCTCACCACCTTAATTTACCCTTTCACCAAGCAAAGGACAAGCGCTTGAGTCTGAGCCCGAGGGAAATTGTCTGACTCCTTGTTCCCACACATCGGCGCAGGAGGCCAAGTGGGGCCTGGATGGCACGCTAGGTGAGTGAACTGTTAGGCGGTGTGGCGCTGCAGTTCAGGGATAACAAAAACACAGTCACATACACACCCATGTGACCTCTCTGAGGAGCACGGATCAATTCCTGCTTTATGAGCGCTCTCGTCTGTTGAGGATGGGACCAGAAGGTCATCAGATGGGAGTCAGGGAGAGGTCCACATCATCTCGTTGGGGTTTGGGTTAGGACACAAACAACAGAGCTTACAGACGCGGCACGGATGGAGAAAGGTTGTTATCATCATGTGAAAACAGAAATGGCAGCTGCGGAGTTTCAGTTTTGTAACAGGGGAACGTTTTAAGCCTGAACACTGTGCAGATATCGTGTGTTTGGAGGCTGGTACGATGGAGGAGAAGGTAATCAATGGTCTCTCTGTCCCAGGGGTTTTGCAAGGCTGTTTTAGGTCTCACAGGATTCAACATGAGGACGGTTCATGTCCGAGGTCAACAGTGGCTGACAATTCTCCCACAGATTCCACCGAGAGAACTCTAATTCCCTCCCGAGGGCAGCAACCCACTGGAAATCATTGCAGACACAGTTTATCGCAGGTCTTCAAGATAAATTCATTGTTCAGTTTCCAGGTTTTGTGGGAGGTAATTTTGATTTCAAAAGACACGCAGTGTGACAACAGCTCATAATTATCTAATCCTACCTGCACAGCTTGATAAATAGAGCCGTCAGCCACGCTACAAAGTGACTCTGCTCAAAGCCCCGCCGTAAAACTCTCACATGTCGGAGCCTGTCTCGTGTAGGAGGATGGATGTTCTGCTAAACGGCACTCAGGTTTGACATCCCAACTGGCATTTGTACAATCAGTGTTCCTTTAAAACTGGGGACTTGTGACTCTTCAGTAGTTATTGTCGTCTGCTGCATTTCTCAAGTACGTTCCTCCCTCAGCATCAAAGCTCCAGGCCACATTAATGCAGATAATATCCCCGCTTACCTGAGGCGGCAGGCGGAGACGGCGCGTTCCCAATTCTCAGTGGAGTGTCATGTTTTTCTTCCCCGGGATGTGCCTCTCTCGCTTCCTCTGTCAGTGTTGACACACCAAGGCTTGTCATTTGGCTCTTGAATTTTTCATGAAGGTGAATTTGCATGATCACAATCCTGTGTCACTCCTTCCCCTGGTAGATTAGATGCTGCACAGCACTTGAACTTCTGCACGGCTCCAGTGAGGCAGAACAGGAGTGAGACAAGCATGCTTCTGGGGACGGTATCTGCAACGGCCATCTTGTTTCAAGGCTCTTCGAAGATGCCGGAGGCCAGTAAGCGAGACTTAGAACAGGTTCACGTTTCTCCTGTACTCGGTTCCCTGGCTGTAAGTCTCATTTCACTGAATAACGGATGTTATAGAACACAGAAAAATGATGACAAATATATCATCTTTATGGGTAAATAAAGTTAAATTTACTACATTTCTCACGAAACGTTTGTCACCTAATTTCATCGCCTACCTTTCATCCAACCATTTTCTAGGTACTTTCCTTGCCGGTTCCGTTATCTAGCAATCAACTGCATACAGGTCGCCAGTCCATCATAGCATCAGTTAGTATTGATTTATCATTAATTAGTGTAAACTTTGTCTTCGATCCAATTCAGTTTATTTAAATAGCACCAGTTTAAAATACTGCACATTTCAAAGAAAAGCCATTTCGGTCCAACTGATCCAGGATATTAAACACTGCGTCAATTCAGTTTATTTTTCAAATAAATGTCTGATTTGGTGCCCTGCACTTTTTACTGTCCAAAAACAATGTTCCGCTACACTACACCAAAATTGTCAGCAATTGTCCAACCGCTCAAGCTGAAGTCCGCTTCTCTGAGTTTAGACCGCCCACCAGCACTTGATTGGCTCTCTGCTGTTTGGATCTCTTGTATGATTGGCTGTCTCCACCGTCACCAATTAGAAGCTAACAGCGCCATAGAGAGAGAGTTCGGACACTCCCATTGACTCCCATAGAAAGAAGCATGGAGCTGCCAGTAGCTCCAAACACCAGCAGTTCCAGCATTGGACGTAGAGCCTTCTCTGTGTTTTCAGAAGTGTTTTCTACGTAATCGATGAAAGTACAACTTTTTTTTTGCTGTTGTGAAGCGTTAGCTGACTGTTCCGTATCACAGAAATATTTTATATTGCCAGTTTTCGTTAACTAAGCATTTTAACTTGCTAACTTAACTTGCTAGATGTGTTTTAGCTGCTCACTACAAGCTTGGCGGGTTTAGACGGGTCCGTCTGATTCATTGTTTTAAACTTTCTATCACAACTTACATTCTGAACTTAAATAATTTTCCATTTCTTTTGGCCACTCACGCCCGCATGGGCTTCCACTAGCAGCTGCTCCGGCTGGACCGCGTGGACATGTTCCTTCTGCAGCGCTACCTGTTCTACCTGGTGCTGGAGAACTCGCACACGGACATCATCACGGAGAAGCTGCAGAACGCCATATATATATATATATATATATATATATATATATATATATATATATATATATATATATATATATATATATATATATATATATATATATATATATATATATATATATATATATATATATAAATATATATATATGTAAATATTTCTAGTATAGAAATAGTATAGTAGTCGTAGTAAATAGTAAAAGTGTTTCTTTTTTTTAGAGCTTGTTTTGCATTAAACTTTCTTTTTTTTTGCATTTTACCTATCTTACAATAAATTGTTTGGTCATTTATTTTTGCACAATTAATTTATTTTGTCATGTAATCTGATTTCAACGAGAAACGGTTTCAATTAAATGAATATTTTAATCAGTGAATTATAAATAAAAGTTCTCAGACTACAAGCACAATCCACTACGTTTGCATGAAAGCAAAAGTTATAATAATTGTGTCTTCTACAAAAGTTAAACATTAATTCCAGGTCTCCAATCAAAACATACACAGCAACATATTTTCCTTTTTATAATAGGTATTTTTACTTCTATTAAGGTTTTTGTACGTTATGAAACACTGTGGCCATACTCTCATGTTAGGTAACTAAACTTGTGGGGGAAAGTGAGAAAAGTCGTTTTCGCACCAGACTGACTTTTTCAAACTGACCGGCTGAGAGGTTTGGAGCTACATGAACCATGTGACCACCTATTGGAAAGTTCAAAGAGTTAAAAAATACTCGCCCCCCCACCACCACCTTCGAAATCAAAATGTAATCAATGTAAATAAGCATATCAAACATGGTGAATCTAATGAACCTGAAATGAAGTTTAGCTGTCCTCAAAAATGTTTGATATTTGGTCATTGGCATTTATTTCGACAACAACTGGGTCTTTACTTGTGTATATTTCTCTGTAACTGATAAAACAGCAAGAGAGAAACTGGCTGGAGAGGCTGCATTCATCAAGTATGATCCAGCAAATCTAGTAAACCAATAACTGGATAAAAATTACTCCAGTTATCATACATATGCTATAGCTAACAATTCATTCTGCAACACAGAAGCAACACAGAATGCAAATAGTCACGTAACAAGTATATGCCACACTTACAGAAGAATCCCTTAATATATGATGATGAATGTAAAAACTATGTACCACATGCAAAGTGATGTGAGTCACAAGAAAAATCACATGTCCCGGCATTTGGGTCACATTCACTTCTTCCATTTATATCTGGAAGGTTTAACCATGTAAACTTGACCAATTTACATTTTCAATATTAGTCAGAATTAAAATAAAAACTACGCTTTTTAAGAAGGCCTATTGTTTATACAATCAGAATTGATTCATGTCAGAGCTGAAATCATGTGTGACTGTATTTTTTTTAATGGTACATACAGAAAGAAATGCTGATGGCGTGGAAAAACTGCTTGGCTGAGACCTGACATTTATGCGGATTTCAATTGAGCTCACATTTGGATTAATCTGTCATTAGTGGGACAGACAACAAACACCTGACATAAGGAGGTAATGCTGCTTCAGACAGAGAATGGAGCAAAATGTGCTGTCAAAACATGGCGGAACATGTCTGCCTCAGTTGCTGTAAGTGTCTAAATGGTCAGATTACACAGATTGCATGTTGAAAGTGGGGATAGTCAGGGCGGGATCCCTTTATGCTTCCAGCTTTCTCAAGTGGGGAATTTTTAGTGATTTTAGTTGCAGCTGCACTTTGCTGTTTCAGTCACACTTCTGTTTTATTAAGGAACAAATCCACCTTTTTTTTTTTTTTTTTTTTAGCAAATGTACCTTTCAGAGATGTTTTTATTGCTCCTACTCTCATTGTTACATGCTGTAAACGTTAGTCGGGGACAGAAACGAGGATGTTCAGGATGCAAAGCTGCAGAGTGTAAAAAAAATCAAAAAAGGGGCAGCTCTCCATTCTCATCTTCGTCAGAAGATCAAAGTAAGGCTTTCACTTTCTTACCATGATAACATCCCATTATCTTTTTAGTCGATGATTGAAAAAGGCAGCTCATCACCTCCTTCCTTTAAATGGTACCAATGAATCAATTCATCAATCAGTTCCTTTCTGCTCATCCAAGATTGTGTTGCTGGGTTTCAGATTCAGGAGGAAAACCTAGACATCCCTTTCCTGGAGCAACGCATTAAAGTCCTAATTTGTGACCCACAGAGAAGCTTCGACCTGAACAGACCAGTAGATCCAGAGTTCCTGAAACACCAATAAACCATTCGGATGCTCAGTTAAAACTTCAGCAAATGTGCTTTACAGCATCTAAATGACTCTGTTTGGAGCTGCTGCCGTTATTTAGAAATGTTAAAGGTGACATTTAATTAAATCTCTATGTGCAGGGATACTTTTTCACTTTTTATCAACAATCTTCATTGTCCTCCACCTGGACCTGGACGCATGTCTTCACCAATATTAGCTGAAATATAAACATCTGATTATCAAAGGTTGGCTTCCAACTTTTCGATTTTTCTTTTTCGAAATGTACTTTTTATATAATAGATGTTTTCGCCCCAGACATTCTGACTTGATAGCAGAGAATTGGTTTGCATGCAGTTAACCTGTGGAACATTCAAAGGCATTTACTGGGATACATCCCAAAAACAACTGTGAAATCAAGAAACATTGGGTTAGAGTTTTTAGGAAACATCCTTTCCCAAAAAAGTAGCAACCTATCAGTAATCTTTCGAAGAGATTTAGATTTTATTTTAAACGTTATTTTGCCCAGAATAAAAAATGCACAAGGACTGGAATGTAAGGTTAATAATGTTTTAATCATAAGTAGTGATAATGGCTCATTCCTCGATTCCGCGGGTTTATGTATCTCAACAAGGAACAAGAGGAAGGCAGATGTTGTGCGGTGTGTGCCGCTCCGCTGCCTCTGAAATTGCCCTACAAATGAGGGGTCCGAATGAAAGGCAGCCTAATCATGCTAAGTCAATTGGATTTAGCCTCTTTTTCTCTGTGTGTGTCTGTTTGTGGAGCAGCGTGGCCGAACATACATTTGTCAGGACGCAGAAGCAGCAGCAATCATCATATGTCTACATCTTTCTAGCTCCATACTCCAAATACAGTTAAATGCATTAGCCACATAATGTAGCGTTGTCTGGTCTCGCGGACAAAGCAGATGTCAAACAGCTTTGTTGGGTTTTTTCTCCAAAGCTCAAGAAACTGGCATGTGTGCCAAACTCTACCAGTGTAAGGTTTAAGATGGATCGGGTCAACAAAATATGTTAGGATAGCAGTCAGCATTATGTAATTTAGTTATCATTACTCCTCTGAATAATTAACTTGGATGTGGACAATCTCTAAATGTACACAAAAAAAACAACATTTTTGTGTTGTCTTTAGAACAAACATCTTAGTACACTTGAAACCAAACTACAAGTCACTTTTCAGGTACATGTAGGGGTTAAGTATTGATTGCATTGAAAGATTTTTTTAAATGTACATGTTTTCTACAGTATTTCCACATATAATTAGTTTTTTTACTCCATTAAGCCTTGAAAGTAAAAAAAAATATATGTATATATGTTTAAATCAAATATAATAATAATAATAATGACATATTATCCAAATGTGTATTTATTTATTTAAATTTCAAACTTATTCTGGTATTTTGTAGTAAAGTTCACTAAACTATCACAAATTCATTCATTTCTTTTAAAGTGTAAATAAAGTTGAATTCTCTGCTTTTGTGCACAAACATGCAAACAGTTCTCATTTATCTGCAACAATCGCCCCCTAACTATTTCTTATGGGAAAGGATTAGTACCACTAAAAAAGTTTTTAAAACTTTGGTGTGTTTTTTTTTTATTATTATAATTATATTCTCCCCATTTTGTTAATCTCTAATTTCTGTTCTCTATTTTTCTCTAGTCCTTGTTCTTAAATTGTGTTTTTAAACTGTATTTTTGTTCCAAATTATACCTTTTAAGTTCTTTTTTGTTTTTCCTAATATAGCCTGGTTAAATTGTTACTTTTATTGTTACGTGTGATCTCTCTGTAAAGCACTTTGAATCAGAAAAAAATACAGATTCACATGCACATTGTGTACATCTTTTTATTACTTACTCAGAGGGAAATTGATTTGAAACAGCTGTTTTAATAACTGTGTGGTGTAAATTCGCGCTCACTGTACAATAATATATTATTTTCTGATTTTATCTTTCTGTTTTTGCGTAGATCTGAATACTTCCACCTGCCTGACTTTGCTTTTGGTGGATCTGAGTTTGATGAAGGTTCAGTTTATTCTAGCGCCGCCCACGCGGTGCGCCGTTGGCTGCGCCGGCGTCTAAATGGAGCGGCGTCAGAGCCCGCTGTTGTGACGGGAAGCAGCGGGCTGGTTTGAACGGAAGAAACCGTCGCCGTGGTTTCCACGGGCGGCGTCCGCAAAAGTTTTACTCCCCCTTTTTCAAACGGAAATCTGTTGGCGTTAAGCTTTCGTTCGTTTTATCCATGTTTCAAGGCCGTGTGAGCAGCTGAACCCACGGCATCAAACTGTAGACATGACCGTTACACGTTAGCAAGGCTAACATTAGCAGAGTCGGCTAAACTTAGCTAGGATGACGCCAAGCTAAAGCGGCGGCGGTTTGCTTCAGATGCTGCTTCTTGTCGTTGGGTGAGATTTTACCTTCACCCGTTCCTCCAGCAAAATGTGCTCCCACGAGAACTGTCGCGTCCTGGATCTGGAGAAGGAGGTGAAGAGTTTATCAGAGGAGCTGACTCAGTGCCAGGTATGCTAAATGTGAATGTTATGCTAGTTCTAGTATGTCAATCAGGACGAAATACAAGCAGGTTTTTATTTGGTTGTGGTTTTATTTGACATCAAGTCCAAAACACAACACAAATCTCCCACTTAAAAAGAATACAGTGTTTATACTGAGGCTGTTGGTTGGAGTTTGGTTAAAGATGCAGAAAAGTGAGGGCAAGTTGATTTAATGGGAACTGGCAGATGAGGTCAGAGGTCAGAGGTCATCTCAAAGCCTGCAAGGTGCCTAGATGACTCCTATCAAGGAATTGTATTTGTCATCACATCACATGTGGTACATGAGGTGGGACGAAATTCTGATCCCCCGGTCCAGTTTACACCCTGATAGCAATTTTAAATAATATAATAAAATATAAAGAACTATGCGAGAAATAGGATTGAACACAGAATCTACAATATGGGACTTCGGACATAGCAGCAATGAAAATTTGGAGTGCAAGTGACATATTAAGTGACATTTTAAAGTGTGATATTAAAGTGAACAGTGCCGGTTAAATGAGAAAGTGTTTTTCATTTCTAATTGTCCTTGCGTGTGTTTGAGAGTCTCACAGCTTCAGGAATGAAGCTGTTTCTCAGTCTGGTTGTTTTACACTTGATGCTCCGCAGCCTCCTGCCTGAGGGGAGCGGGACAAAAAGTGAGTGTGCTGAGTGTGTGGGGTCCTTCATGATGCCGGAGGCCCTCTTCCTGCATCTGGAGGTGTAAATGTCTGTGGTGCTGGGGAGGCTGACTCCAACAGTCGTCTGTGCAGCCTTCACCACCCTCTGCAGAGCTTTCCTGTCTGCAGCAGAGCAGCTTCCATGCCACACGTTGATGCTGGAGCACAAGACGCTCTCCACCACACATCTGTAGAAGGAGATGAGAACTGAGCTCCTGAGTCCAGCTCTTCTCAACCTCCTAACATCTGGAATGGGGTTTTTGTGCCTAATATGCCATAGTTTTGCACACATTTTCATTTAAAAATATGTATGTTTATATAAGGTAATATTAGAACAGTAATAAATACAACGTTCCGAATGATGAAAAAGTAAACAGTCCAGCATACGTTGCTCATATAAACACCTGCTATGATTTATTTGCAGTAGCCGCTCCAGGGATTTCTCTCACTTTTCATCCAAGTCCATTGATTAGAGCCTCAGGAATTCATGGCATCCCAACTTCTATGAGGTTTATTTATGAAGCTTGTTTCAGCTACAAGGCAGTTCCCTCTGCTTGCATGATGAACCTGCTGTACTTGACACCTGTTGCCAGACGTACGTGGGGACCGGTTTCAAACTTACAGGCTCGTCTCTTTCCTTATTAGAGCCACAGATGGACAAAACGGGACACAGATCTGCGGCCCGTCTTTCTCTGTTGAGACGTGACTCTACATATATGAGAAGGAATGAGATGAAATGCCAAAGGCTGATTTAAGTGAAATCTGCGAATAATATGAAACAGCTTGATTTCATGGTGATGGTCTTTAAGAAAGTAAAATATACACATTTTCTCTGTTTATGCTGAAATTATTCAAATGTCATTAGTGAGGTCAAATCAGTTAAATAGCCAATATTCTCCAACCTCTGGATAAAAAAAGTAAAGAAAATAATATCTTAGTTGTTTTATGATTATTATTTTATAAGGAATCCTTGCATAGTCACCACCAGGTGGTGTCTAATAACAGGAGTGAGCTGACCCAGCATGTCTCACTTTGCATACTCTCAGAGAGGACAGACTGGGACGTCAGGCTTGAGCTGGCCTTTTTCAAAACACGAGACAGCAGTGTAATGGATTCTTGGCTTTTGATTTAAAGAATCTAGTGGATTATTTCTGGAATTTGAAAAAAAAACAAAAAAAACTTTTAAACTTCAGTGAATCAGTGAAATGTTTAAATGCTTTTCTCTCAACAGTGAAAGAAAATGTTTCACCAGAGTGAAGACATCGGTATTGCATTATTAGATTGTCATGTATAAAAAGTTAAGGATTTTTTCTTTTGTATGGTTGAATCTTTGTTTAAACTGGAAAGTTTACTTTGTGATACTAAATCTCGTGGCTAGAAACAGTCGTAGTTAACCGTCCTATCTACCAGTGTTTGAATATTTTTACATTTTAGAAAGTAAAACAAATTCCTTAAAAACAGATTTTGCATCACCTTTTAACAGTTTACTTTATGTGTTAACTTGTTTTTATTTGATTTCAGTGCTGTAACGCATTCAACTGGCTTTCTTCTGGAGTTAAATGAAACTCGCTACGACGACAATGTGTGATATAATTGTTTTAAATTTAGCAGAGAAAGAAGCGATTACAGTATTATTCTCATTTCTTTACTAGAGCATCCCTCATTTATCATTTACCTGATTTATACTGAAGTCAAAGCGCAGTGAAGCAGAGGACTTGCTGTGCGTTGATGTTTTTAAAAACTAAAAACGTGTTTTTTGGTCGTTCACAAATGGATCACAAGTCAAAGCAGATAACAGAAAAACGAAGCAGATGTTTGTCACCTAAAAATAGTTTTTGGAGAATCATGACTGAAAATCTCTCATAATTATGCATAACCACAGTTTGCTAAACAAGTTTTTTTTGTGTGTTTCCATTGTTCTCATATGTTAAAAGTCTCTGGTGAGGGAAAGTAATTTCTGTAACCACACAAAACACTTCACCCTAATAAGAGCACAGGACAATAAAACAAACATAATGAAAATGGCAAACGCACATAATGACTCTCTGAAAATCGTGCTACCTGATAACGTTACACATTTACATCCGAGAGACTTTTTACTGGTGCCAACCCCTGCAGAGCTTCATTTTTTATTAGGGTTGTCCTGATATCATTGTGATATCAGATATCGGCACGATTTATAGGCAATAAAAGTATTGAGTATGTCGGCCTTCATCTGTAAGCTCAGTTATAATCGCTCTAAAACAATTATTCTGTTCCAGCATTTAATCTGCGCCACCTGTTCATATTTAATAGCTGCATCCAGTGTGCAGAGCCGTGTTCACATCAGTGTTTTCTAATGATTAGAAGCCATGTCAGCATAGGCAGTAGGTCTCTATGAGGCCAAAGGTTTTTCAATTTCCTGTGTTGTAATACGAACAGTTAATCATCCAAATATAGAAATAAGTCACACAAGCAGCAGACAAACGGCATTTAAATATAAATCAGGATAGGGACAGAAACAGAGCTCCAGTAAGGATAGAGAATGTCACTACATACATAACTAAAGAAACACACTCAGCTGTACTTCATCTCTATAATAAAGCTATTTAAAGTCACCTTTTGATATTTCAAACCTAAAATGAAAACACAAAATATGATCATTTAATTTATAGACGGAGCGTAAACATTCTGACCTTCGTTCCATATAGAACATTCTTATGTTTAAGTTTTATATCATGCTAATTGTTTCTCATGCCTGTTGTTGTAAGCTACTCTGTATTTTAGTAATATAACATAATAGGCGAAGCACTTCCCAACATTTCACATAAGTGATACAGTTATTGAATTATTTGTGCTGATATTATATTAAGTTAATATTGGTATCAGAACTGAAGACTACAATATCAGTATCGTATCGGACGTAAAATAGTTGTATCTATTTGAAAGAGTGGAAAGAGGAAATCGAGCACCAGATATCCTAATCCCAACATTTACGGATGTTACTGTTATAGTCACTGCATAGCCGGTTAGAAGTTCCTTCCTCTTTCAGCTCACGAAGGTGTGATGCCGTTTGTTCATTGGCGCCACACTCTGTTGACCTCGTATCAGACGGGCATGGAAACTCTCCTTGGTGGTCTTCTCTTGACAGAGCAGACCATCAGTGATTCTGTTTATCTAATTAAGGCCTTTAGGGTGTGCGGTGTACATCTTTAAATCGTGACATTTTGAATAGCACTGATGTCTTCAGTCTCTGGCGCGACGTGGTTCAGGACGGCCATTAACTACAAAGCGTCTGGTCTGTCAGCCAGCAAACGTTCCCCGGCTCCACCGCGCTAATTTTACTAATATGTGCTGAACTGCAGTGGCGCTCTCTGCTATGTTTCGGGATCTGGATTCAGGATGAATAATTCAGCGATCATCAAACACTCGTTGAATGTATCTTTAAGAGCACATAACGGCGGAGGGGAGCTCTTGATGAGGGTCCTTGCTGAACACTTGTCAGCAGAACGGTTAATGGCAGCCAAAGGCCGGGCGGGCGGAGTAAACCACGGCGCCTAATTTGATTTAATTTAATTGAGCCGTGTTGATTTAGCGAGAACTCCATCCCCCCATCGCTGATACATAGGTAGGCAGAGATCCACTTCACAGTCTGTCCTCTTCGTATGTTCAGCTCATGGCCTTATCAAGGTCTGATGCTGCCATTGTACTAAATAATTCATTAGACACTTTTGAGTTCTTGTACTAATTGGAGACCAGTAGATTTCAGTGGGAGGGTTGACTTTTATCTTGCGATGATGTGAACATAATTTATTAGACGATTTCATATTAAGTCGATTTGGTATGATTCTGTCTTTTTAATGTCAAACGTAGTTTTCAGATGTCCCTCATTAAATGTACTGTAATGTTGGCTTAAAAAATGTTTTGAGAAACCGGGACGACGGTCTGAATTGGAGATGCGGCGGCCGGCTCTTAAGAACCGACAACACCCCCCCCCACCCCCACCCTCCCGTCATCACTTCTGAGTTTGGTTTGGAAAACGCGTCCGGAGACCGACGGGCTAATAAGGAAGACGCGAGCGGCTGCTGTGTTTTGATTTGGATCCCAGCCCTACCCAGTCATAAATAGTTCATAATGACAAGTGTCAATGCTCGCTCCCCTTGAGTCGAAGGTCACATCTCAGCGATGGAGACTGGAGCAAAGAGAGGCGCATGATTAGAGCGGGCAGGCCAGATGAGAAACTGTTTTGTACAAGTTGATTTAATAATTGATCGACTTCCCAACTGTCATATGCTAATGTCAATGAGCGCCCGGATTAATCTTTCCGTTTTTTTTCTAGAGCTGATATGTGCTGCTGTTTCCTTGTGTATTTTGACAGTCTAATTAAAGCCATCATATTATGTAGTATAAATATATACCTCAATAAAAAAAGAGAAATAACCCTTGAAACCTTCTTTATTTTTCAGGCAGACAAGGAGTTTGTGTGGTCTCTGTGGAAACGGCTCCAAGTGGCAAATCCAGACTTGACCCAGGCCGTCAGTTTGGTGGTGGAGCGGTAAGTGGATTCATCTTTTTTTGCTTCGCCACCTGTGAAGCTCAAAAGCTGAACGTTACAAGCCAAGAAAAATGTGTGTGAAAATGTTTCGTTTTTTATTTTTTTTATTTTGTAAAGCACCTACAGGGGCTACGATGGAATTAGGTGCAGATGCTGGTTTAAGCCCTCTTATCCCCAGTCTCCCAGTTCAAACAACGGAAACCCCTTTAATGAAAACGCCTCTCCACCGCTGCTCTCATGCTGGACAGTTGATGCATTCCTGCCAAACGCTTGTCTTTAGTGGATAAATGTATGATGGAATAAGGCCTCCTTTGCTGGATGGTTATGCCAAATAAAAAACACAGAACTGTGGCATGGGAACTGCAGAGCCACCAGAGAGAGCTGCTGCCTTTTTCCTAATTGTGCATATTTAGGAAAAATTAAACGCACAGAAACATCCGGCCGTCTTCACATGGTGCCACGTAATAACCAGAAACATCACTTTATTTCTTTATATGGTGAATGGTCGGAGACGCCTTACTCATTTTAATTTGTCGTGGCTTCTGCTTATAGCATCCAGTCGGATCCGGTGTTTTTTTTTTGACTTTTAAGTTGATATAAGCTGATTTATTTATATATGTATATATATTTTGTGGTGTTCATTATCGTTTCTGGTGACTCTGAGTGATTTTGAAGACCAGGGTTCTCCAAACCCCGGTCCTAGAAAGCTACGATGCTGCTACTTTTAGATGCATCCCCTCTTTTCAACAAACCTTAATCAGGCTTGCTACCAGGCTTCTGCAGAACTGAAAGAGATGCCGACGAGGGAATTTAGCCATTTGTTTCCGATTTGTTGGAGAACTTTTCCTTTTTTCTGAAGGTGCAGCATAGTAGCTCTCTGGGACTGGACTTGGGCACCTCTGTTGACGACCGTTCAGCAGCTTGTAGCACGGCTGCCTCTCATTTTCTACTCCACATCCTCTTCAGTTTCCTGTTGGCCTGAAGGAAACCCATCAAAGACCGTCGGTCCTCTGAGACGGCAGGAGGAACACGCACCTAGAGATTGTATGTGTATTGTATCACCTAATGCGCGGGAGGATATTGACATGGTAATTGTGTCGACTCCAGTGAAGCGCCCACGCCCAGTGGGAGCTGCCATTCATCCCTCCTTTCTCTTACTGCGTTGATATTGTAGATTGATTGGTTGGTTGCTCAGGACATGGCGAACACAGCCCAGGATTTGAGGAAGTGCAGCTTGGCCTGCCCGCGTTCTGGCTCCTCGCGGGACAAAAACCTCTTATTCCATCGTTGGCCAGTAGAGAAGGCTGATCACAAGAAAAGGCCTTGGAGATAAAGTTGCAGGAGAAACATCTGATGTGGGGATTAAATGGGTTGTTCTTATTGGTCTAAAGCTGTTGAAGCAAACTTTTTTATTTTTTGTCTTTCTCTTTCATCAAAACTCATAAAAAGGTACTATATGGATGCGATACAGCAATGTCACACAGTGGGGCTAGGGCTGTTCCCTTTAAGGCGTGCATTATAGACTGATTGAAATCATATAATGTCATTTTTCTCTTGACTTGCTTTTGCAGGGAGAGGCAGAAAACTGAGATGAAGGACAGAAAAGTGTTGGAGATCCTCCAGGTGAAAGACGTCAAGATCCAGGAGCTGGAACAGGTACAGGACCGATCTAATGAAACCGTGAGCGAGGAAGAATAAAAACTATGATTTTAAATTACAGATAAAACAAGATTTTTAGCGTTAAATCTTACCAAACCCTTTTTGTTTTGGGTCAGTTAGAATTTCCACAAATATTTTTTATTTGCTAAAAATAATCAATCGTTTGACTTTGATTGGCTACACATCCAACAATCAAATCATAAACTGTCTTACTGTAAAACAACTAAAGTCAATACAATAAACATTAAGTGGATAAAGATGGAAATCTGATGCATGAAAAAGGATTTACGATTCACTGCCATGGTTCTGTAGAGGGTACCAAAATCCTTGCTTCATTTTAATAATAGGATTGTAAATTCAGAGGCATTGATAAATGTGACGCACCATCCTAAGAGAAAAACAACAACCCCCCCCCCCTAATTTCTGAGATATTGGCTTCTTATTTTATTTTTACCCAGGTAGATGCACAGGAGTTTTGCTGTCGTGTTCATTCTATAATAGAAGAGAAGATAAAGTTCTACCCTGCGCAGCGCAAAATTTCTCTAGAGCACAAAACGAAATTTGATTGTTCATTGATTAGAGAGTGTGGGTTGAGTTTTATAACATTAAGTGATTTTAGAACACAATCAGCGTTCAGCTCTCTTTTCCTCCTCACATCTTTAAACCTGCTTGTGTCAACCCTAAAGACCATGGGCCAAATCTGGCTCATAACTATGCATGTGGCAATTTAGATGGGTCACCCAACTGGAGCCTTGAAGGTGTTTTTTTAAATTTTTTTTTATCTATCAAATCAAATTAGACCATGGATGTGGAGCCGATAAATCTGCTGCAACTGTTTGATTGTCTCAATTTCCAAGTATGTTTTAGACACCTTATCAAGGAATTAAGACGTATAGGAGCTGGTTAGTTGTCTTTAATAAAGTGGCCAATGTGTGTTTATATTCAAATAGTCCAGAATAACAGGGAAGTTAAGCAAGCGTTGGTTACGACTGATATTTATTATATTTAGTTCCGTAATAACAATGCTAAATGTGGCAGCTTGTTGGAGTCGCCTTGGATTTCGAGCAGGAGCGTAAATGACGGGCAGACAAGGAGGAAGTTTAAACCATCAATGTGAGATTACTAGCTTAACCAGCTGGACACTTTTTGTCAGAGGTGTCATGTATCTGCAGCATTACAGACTGCTACAGACATCCATCCCTATCCTCAACAGAAACATTGAAAATAAGATTTATGGCAGCATTCAAATTCCTGTTGAAATGAGTGGAGTATATTTGAATTTGAATTTCTTAATATCCTTTTCAGATCTCTTAATCCGTGGGTGCGACCCATGGGGCATCTGTCGTTGTCGGGATAAGTTTATGTTCCCCTCAATCACAAGAATTGCTTAAATGTGCTTTTGCCTTGTCATAGGGTAAGAGCAGGTTTATGTATAAATATTAAGATGCAATGTTACAAAGATTTAAAAAAAGGAGGCAAGAAGTAAAAATCTTCCAAACATAACAGTTCTCATCTTTTATCAACCTTTTTTTTTACCATTATTAATATGATTGTAAATAGTACCACAAACACAGATCGACTTTTAACAGAAACCAGACTTCCATGGAATTTAGATAAATAAAACCTTATTTGTGTTGTTTTTTAAAATAAGCACTAAAATGCTGTGATTTTTCTAGTTTGCTTGTTTTAATAAAATATTGTTTTGTTTATCGTCCGGCAGAGTAAAATAAAAATATTTACACACATTATCCTAATGTAAAAAAAACAACACTTTCTAAATTGGAGTCCACACTTGACAGATGTTTGGAGGTTTATCCCCAGCTGTGTTTGTGTGCAGTCTTTTTTCTGAATAATACTTCCTGGTGGCATAATTTCCAGTGATAACGACAGTAGCATATTCTGCTCTAATATCATGTCTGCACTTAAGCAGCTGTGTGTCTCCTTTATTAGCATCCTTCCTTGTGAAAAAAACATTCATTCTTAATGAGATGGGCTGTAATGGAGTCATCAGCTCGCCTGTGCTTTCTGACATAATTCTCTTTAGCAACTATAATAGTGGTTCAGGGCAGCAGGCGTTACGGCTTTATGGGGAACTTTAGTTTAATACAGGTTTTGTGTTTTCGATGGTCTTCTGTGATGCAACGGTTGCTTAAAAAGCTGTTCAAAAGTTGGGAAATGAGATTCTGGACTTAGTGTCATTCAATTCTCTAAGATTCACCTTTTTTAATATTTGCACCTACAGTGTTTTTCTCCCAGATGTTACCCATTTTATTCCAGTTAAGATTTTCCAAGTTTTAAATTGTACTTGCCAATTTCCTTATCAGTATTTGAATTTATACCCCGCTCTACAGTATAAATCTCTATTAAAGCCCTCTCTTTTTGTAGCATGGCAAGATAGGAATAGCAGTAAACTCTTAATCTACTCTCTTGATAAATGGAAGCAGTTTCCCTTTAGATGGCAATTAATTGGATCCCAGAGCCCTGTGTTATTTGAGAAGATGTACCCACAGAAAGCCATGGATTACCAGCCAATGCCAAACTTCAGAAGATGCATTTATGAAGCCATCCTCCTACCAAGGCCACAGAGCCAGCTCAGAATAATATGAAGGGAACGTATAGCAACATTAAACCGTCTGTGATTTTGTCTTGTTTTATAAACGCCTCTTCAACTGAACTAATGAAGCTCACTGTTCTGTTCAGGGTCTATCTGTGTCACATTAGTACACGTGAGTGATAATTAGCTGTTTAGTTGCACCGATCCAGCTGAGACAAGTAGAAGAGTTTGCTCCTTATTTATATGGATACAATTATTACAATTTATTTAAAGAGCTTAAGATAGAATCACTTGTGTTTTTTCTTATGTAAACCTTGTTTTAATAACTTTTTTTGTGTCTAAGACGTTATAATCAGAGAAGAATTGTAGTGATAAAAAATCAATTGTGAGCAGTTATTTTCGATTTGATTTTTAGGGCTTAACAGTTACAAATTTTTATAATGGTCGTTATTGGGAAATACGTTTTGTGATCGAAATGATATATTCCGGACTATAAGGCGCACTTAGAATCCTTAAATTTCTCAAAAATCAGTCGTGCTCCTTAAAATCTGGTGTCCCTTATGTGTGCACTGAGTTTCAAAAATCTTTTAAAATGTTTGTGAGCGACTTCGTAAGCGCTCCTTTAGATCTTTGTGCCACCAGGTTTAAGGCCAGTGATACTAATTCTAGAGCTCAGATCTATTTGGAGGAACAGTAATTTTAAGCATGTTCACGAATCTCACAAGATCTCGCGCAGAGCTGCTCGGACAGGCGCTCGACTCTAACAAACTGCTCATTCGTCTCAACTCTGCTTGGTAAGACCGTCTCTCTCTGCATCGCAAACTTTTTCATCCAATCAAAGCGTGTCTTGCTAATCCTACGTTCAGTTTGAGACAAGTTTCAAAGACAAGTTTGAGTTGCGAGCAGAGAGATCGAGTCGGGAATGAGCCAAGCGAGCGGTTTGTCAGAGTTGAGCGCATGTTCCATTTTGTTTTACGGCCTAGATTTGTTTGGACTTTGAATTCAGGTCGATTCAAAGAATAGATGATTGTAATAAAGTTTTTGAAAGAGTTTCTGTTATTTCTTTTTTGTTTTGTTTGTTGTTAGAAATTTGATTATGTATGAAAAAATCTAAGCATGCCAAAGGGCCCAGCCCTACTATCAGCTGAGGCGCTGCCAACAAGGTGCAGAGTGCGTGGAGAAGCTGAGGAGGTCATGTTTCCTAAGCAATGAGGGATCTTAGTTTCCAAGGATTAGCCCACTCAAGCAGCTAGCCAAGTAAATTAAGCATGGCAACAGACAGTGCACAACAGGACACATCTGTATGACAGGGAACCCCATAAACCCTTTTACTGTGTTAAAAAGGAGGATGTAGCCGTTTTGTTTGTCGTGGATTTCTGCTCAAGTTCAGAGAAACACAAAGTAAGACTGCAGACATCAGAGAACCCGGGGTAACACAGGTAGAAGATTCTGCCTTGGAAGCGGATGTAATCCCTAAATTTCTCAGGAATTTGGATCCAGATCAGGTGTCTCTCGTCAGCCATTGTTTTGAACCCCGAAGACTTTAAGTAACTGGGTCAGCCACTTATAGAACAGAGAAATGGATGAGGTTTAATTTTTCCCTCTGCCCCAAAACCATCTTTTAAGTCTCGGTACAGAAGACTCACCAACTGGAGTATAAAAGCGAATTCTTCTCCCAACAGCCTCCAGTTGGGATCGATGCGTTTCAGCACTGCGAAAAGTCCGATTGATTATCTTAGTATCCTGTGCCACTGTGGGTAGCTGTTACCTGAAGATGATACAAATTTAGAGGTGTTGTAAGCATTCTGTGGTTTGATTCACCTTAAATCATAAATTCCTTAATGGCTGTAAAATAACTTGCCTTTGTAAAAAGCTTAGGAATTTAGAGGAGCCCAAAGTTGCACCCAATGGCTCATTTTCCTGTGTAGGTTGTGTATTTGACTTTGAGCGATTGTTACTACTGGGCTGCAAGGATTCTCAGTCTAATTCACAGAGAGGTGGAATGAATGATGTTAGAAGCCAGAAAAGTCTTTTTCAAGTACCAACTAAATACATTTCCCTTTCATAATTTTTAGGGGCAAGTTCCAGGGGTCCGTTGACCCATCAGGGAGCTGGCCATGGGTTAAACTTCTATAGAGTAGAGGGTTACTGGGAGGGCCTTAACTCAGCCTAGGGGTCGATACTGATTCTAATTCAGATTTTCTTAAGGCTTACAACCCACACACACACACATGCACACAAGCTCCTATGTATTATCGTAAAAATACTGACTGTAAAAGAAATCTGCTGTTGGTCCAAACTAGAGGCAGGTTGTCTAAATTCACCTCTAAATCAGCACAAACACAAATCTAGCAATTTTTACATCAAGATATTAAAGTACTACAGCAACACGTGCAAACCAAAAAGTTTGACACATTAAATGATCTGTTAAATTTTTTAGTATTTAACTGTTTTTCGTTTATAAGTTGTTTAATTTTCTTTACTTAATAAGCATTACATTGTTTTGCTTCACATCATGATCACCTTAAATCAAAAGTCCCAATCTTTTGACAGTTTCACAGCTCATGTTTAACTTGACGTAATTGTTTTAACCAGAAAAGATGTGAAATACAACACATTGACTTCTGAACTTAAGCTCAAGTCCCTCAAACATGGAGCTAGAGGTAAATAGACGGGTTGGTGTGGCCTCTGAGGTAATGCTGGGTCAGTTTCGGGGAAGCGAGACCTGAGGTGAACGGTGAAGCTCTCGATTTAGCTATCGATCTACGCTCCTACCGTCATCACATGGTCGTCAGCTCTGTGTAGTGACTGAAAGAAAAGCATACAAGGAGATGAAATGAGTCTCCCTTGGCTCTCCCTTAGATATGGTAAGAAGCTCGGAGTAGAGCCGCTGCTCCAACACACTGAGAGGAGCCATTTTTGGTGGCTGGTTAGGAATTCTCTTAGACCCAGGACACCCTGCTGGGACTATGTAAATGCCGTTTTTTAGATTTATGGCAGGGGTTTTCCTACTGTGATTTTAGTTTAAATCGGACATTTTTATTGGAGATTATTTTATTCTCTCAGAGTGGACTTGCACCCTGTTAAGTCCCCCCCCCCCCTCTATTTCTCTGAGTCACGCTCGGCTGTTCTTCTGTTTTTCCGTCTGCCACAGAACGTGAGAGGCCAGCAGCAGGAGATTAACACGCTGCTGCAGAAGAAGAAAACAGTGGAAGTGGACGGCGCTTTAATGAAGGAGCTGACAACCCTCCGTGAAGAACTTGACAACAAGGGACGGCAACTGAAGGTTTGTGGGACAGATTTCTCATGGCAGGACCCAAGTCTCTGCTCGGGTGTCGCTGAACGCAGCATGTCCCCCGTGGCTGAAGCCCCTAGCCTGTGAATCATTTAGAGGGCGGTGAGGATTGTTCAACCCTCGCTCTTGTCTCACCCTTCCTTACTCCAGTTTCCCCTGCTGAAAACGGAGTACTAGACAGCTCAAAGTGTGTCTGTGATTGGACCGAGTAACCAAAGGAAAGCAGGATTCTTAACTTGCATATAAATATTTGATGCTTCCTTTAGTTGGGGAAATTGAAAAGCATGCGTGCTATGATGTGGCTTCTCCCTAATTATGCTGCACTGGGACACGGTTATGATTAATTAATAGAGAGCTGGTCCTTACGCAGTACTGGTGGGGTCTTTCGGCGAGATATAGTGGGGGACATCATCAAAGGATACCTGGGCTGAGTCTAATGGGTCTTGTTGCGAACACCTTTCTCATTATAAGCTGTCATTAGAGCTGACAGACTGGCCCTTGTACCCGCATGAGCTGAGCTCCTGCGGCACGTTTCGGCCCATACTCCCCAACACCTGGTCACGAGGGTCCAGTCATACAGCGCAGATGACCTTGGCTAATCAGCAGCCCATGCAGGGGCCTCCTGCAGGAAAGCTGCTCTGCTGTTTATGTATTCATTTCAGCCTCAACCCCATGGGCTGCTGCTCGTTTCCCACCTCCACGGGGTTCCTCCTCTCAGTTTGAAATGCTACTTTTTTCTGTTTTCTGCTTTTGTCACTATTGTTTGCTTGGCCCCGTTGACCCACTGCTCACCTGCGCACACACACACACACACACACACACACACACACACCCACAAGTGTAACACACATTCATGTTTCTATACAGGAAATGAGGACAGAGCACAGAAAGAAGGAGGAGCGGGAGCAGCGGGTGGTGCATGCTCTGGAGGAGGAGAGAGAGGGATTAACGTCCCGCTGCGCTGCCCTGAGTGCTGACCTGCAGGAGAAACAGAGGCAGGCCGAAAGCCAGCAAGACGAAAGGGAGGCTGGCCAGGCCAGATTAAAGGTTTGAAACACAGGGACTTCTTAAAAACACGCAAACCTTGAACTCTCTGGTCCCTGGGATCCTCCGCTCCTCATCTAGTGAACATAGTGCGGATATAAATATGTAGGGAGGGCATTCAGATAGGTAAAAATCTGATTCAACATGGAGAAGACAAGTATTTCCTGCGTTTGAGGTGAAAAAACATGAGTTGAACACAGTAGATGAAGTTGTTGCACTAATTTGGTTGTGGAGCTTCTGCTGTTGTCTTTGGTTAAATACTCCTAAGCTCATCACAACTGAAGTGCATTAAAGTCTATTATTGGTATTGTTGTTTGGCCGTACACTAATTGAATCTGTAGAAACTCGTAAAGAGTTTTACATTAAAGGATGCAGCCTATTGCTTTAATACCCATACCTGCTTTAAAACACAATCGGTTGAGTTGGATCTGGCGTTGAACTGCAACTGAATCTGACATCTGATTCCATAAACCAACATTTTATAAAATGATACATCCTATTTTTATTCTCGCTTTCTCAAATAAAATCAGACTAAACGTTTCGGTTTTTGGTCAGTTTATTTGCATATGCCAAAATTCTGAATAGAGAGAGAACAATTATTTAATTACCGTACATCATTGACAGCCAGACAATTGTATGCAGTAAGATTACAACGCCTTTAAACAGAAGTACACAGATGTTTGAGTTGTAATGTAGTAAACTTGTCATGGATGAATTCTCTTCCCTTAAGGAAAATGGCGTGAATCTGTTAATTTATAGTATAGAGGTCACACAGAAAAGGAGGTGTGGTCCTCCGCAACCCTGGTGTACGTTTAGTTAGAATATCCAGACTATCACAAACAAATTTTCTCCCTAATTTCATCATCCTTACATTTAAGCTTGCAACCCTGAGAACACTTGACTTTGAGAAGTACAAGTCAATTTTACTGCAAGGTTTACTTTACAAAAAAAGATGGCTACATCAGGAAAGTACAGTGTTTGGGAATAATACGGAAAGCTCTTTGGATAGCCAAGTTGAAGCTTGGCAAAAATCAATTTACCCAATAAACGATGCCTCTGAACATACCAGGAGCTCAGATATGTGTTCGCATCTCCAGTCCTTTCAGGGCAGATGATCTGCAAATTTTAGATGCTTCCTTTCTGCAAAAAACCGGAATCAATTTGCTTAATTCCCTCCTTAGCATTCATTCTGCTCCTGATGTTCATGTATTTGATTCAGGTGTGTTGGAGCAGGG
This sequence comes from Orestias chungarensis, assembly GCA_032876305.1. Taxonomy (NCBI): domain Eukaryota; kingdom Metazoa; phylum Chordata; class Actinopteri; order Cyprinodontiformes; family Cyprinodontidae; genus Orestias; species Orestias chungarensis. The sequence continues at coordinate 2,079,614 of JAVLVB010000913.1, forward strand.
CTGCATCCAAACCTTGCAGTTTGGTGGATTTGGGCACTGCTAAGTTACAGATCGGCTTAGGGACAAAAAGTCAATGTTAGGGCCGATCTGAAACAGCCAGACCAGCTGGACCCAGTTAGACCAGCTCAGTCAGGAAGACTCCAGCAACACTAATGCAAATCACTCAAAGAATTACAAAACACATTAAAGACAAAGAAAAATGTATAATGCATAAAAGGCATATTTTGACAGCATTTTATTTATTCATTGTGCTTTGGTGCTCTGGCCTGGCCTGGAGGCCTCATAAGGTTTGACAAAACTACAGCGCTGTTGATGTAAAACGGTAAATAACTCGAAAAATCCCAAACTTACTGAAGCTTGCTGAAACCCTAAGTATGGATGGGTTATGAAATCTGATCAAGTAGTTTTTGTTTTCTGATCATATTTCAGGTTAAAAAGTGTTTACATTTTGTTCTTTTCCACCAGGATCTGGAAAAAGAGCTCCAAAGCGCCTCGCAGGAGCTGCAGGAACTGCAGGCGCACCATGCCGCCCTGGCTGCACAGCTCTCCTCCAAAGAGAGAGAGTTAGCTGCCACACAAGAAAAACGTGATCGATCAAGGTGACTTTAGTAGTATAGAAGTATAAACCTTATAGGAGTCTTGCAATTTAACAAATAAGATATACGTCAGAACGCAGGCCATTAAAAAAGTGTCAGCCTTCTTGTAAATTTCATTTTCTTATTTTTCGTTTGCTTTTCAAATGATTACTTTTTTAATTGGCTTTAACTCTTTTTGTAAAGCACTTTGAATTGTCTGTTCTGTTAAAGTGTTAAACAAATGATTGTCCTTTCCTTTCTTCAGCTGTAGTTTAATCAGGTGAAGGGAGTAGAGTGTAAATAGAGGAAGCCTCTCATTGCTGTGAGGTTAGGCGGGGGGGACACATTCTTTTCATCTCTGGCTCACCTAAAGTCATTTAATAAGCCCTGCATAGTGGATGTGCTTTAAAGGACTGAAGAAGGGAACCAGGGTGGACTAAGCTTTAGTCGATATTATAGAAACTGACATAACTATAAGAGCTTTGAGGTAATCTCTGTCTTTTTGTTTCTTCCACTGCTTCTCAGTTTTAATGCTACAGGCAACGCGACATGTTGGTCTTATCAGGGCTGCATGTTCTACTGGTAAATGACCTCTGGTGACCTCATAAGCATCCACAATGCTTCGGCGTTCATAAAATGTACATTAAATCCAGTTAAAACTAGTGCTGGGCATGTTCACATGTTATCACGGTATTAAGATAGCAGGTGTTGCTAAATGGGCTCATTGTTTTAATCACGGGTTAATGCACATCTCAGGTCTGTTGCTCGCCGGCGTCGTTTACACGCACACACGCAGTGGGTCGGTTTTGCTTTTGGATGGACGTCGTTCAAACCTCTATTTCACACGGGCGTTTTCGTTGTAAACAAGTTATTGAATATAAACTACTATAGGCAGACTGATTTAAGAAGAAAATCCTGTTATACTCATGGTTTTTGACCAATGCTTAATTTTATCAATAACAACAATAAAGGCTGCTGTATTTACTTCCTTTCAGTAGTTTGTTAGAAACATGAAAGCAACACCGCTCTTAAAATATACTGCTTGTCTCTTAGAGGTAAAGGAAGGAAGGAAAAATAGCACTGGCTTCAAATGTTAATTAAGTCAATGATTGAAATATGTGCATTATATTGAGATTATCGTGTTTAATCTCAAAAACACACATTATAATTTTTAGCATCGTCCAGTTTTCTTTTGTTTTACACTGAATATTTTCAGGCAATAAAGAAGAAACCAATGTTTCATCTAAATAAATAAATACTTTAACTCAATACTTTTTCTGTACATTATATCTCCTTTCAGCATGAAGACAAAAAAAAAGCGACTAAATTATTAGAAATTCTGCAGCCTGTACAGTTGGACTCAGTCTAGGTTTGTGGTTTTTTCCCGCAGGCGTGATTTCGCTGAAGTCCAGGCTCTGTACAGACAAAGCACGGAGCACGCGGCCGAGCAGAGTCACCTGATCAAGCAGCTGGAGGGACTCAACCTGGACACCCAGAGAGTCTTGAGGAACCAAGAAGAGGCTCACTCTGCTGACACCACTTCCTATCAAGGGGTAATTCACACACAGCATACAATAAAGTGTCCACCTGTAGAGCGACTTTGCTTTCAAGTCAGTAGCAGATGTAGATAAATACAGGAAGTCTTTACTATATATATATATATATATATATATATATATATATATATATATATATATATATATATATATATATATAGTTTATTTTAAAACCTTAAAACAGAAGTTAAATGGTGTTTCTTCAAAAACAGGAACAGATATTTATGGATATGTAAAATCGAATCAATCAATAATACCTCATTTATTCCAAAGACAAATAAAACTTGTCTGTCTTCAAAACACTGTTTAACATTTGCATTTGTCAATAAGTTTAATTTAGTTGAACTAGAGGCAAAAATGTCTCTTTGGATCCCAAAGCACCGTCAGAAATAAATAAATGCTACGAGCCGAACTGGACAAAAAAGCCAAAAATGTATGAAACTAAGAACTTGAACTTCGATCCCCTTTATTTGGTTTTGGCTGGAGATTGTAAGTAGAAAATATCAAACAGGATACGTAACTACTTCCCTGGCTGTCAGCTATGATTTACCTGTTTACTTTATAATTACAAAACTGTAGTTGATTTGCAGCTGATTTCATTTTAGATCAACATTAAAGCCAATATTTGTCGAGTTTGCTCATTTGTTGTTTTTTTCCCCATTTTACACTAAAAAACATAAGTACCAGCTAAACAAAGTGTATAGTATGGCCCTGGTTAATGAGCTTATTCTGACCACAAGATCCTAATGCTTGTTCAGAACTAAGAAGCATTTTGGGTGAGAAGAAACATGTCTTCATAAAACAAATAAAGTAAATCCAGTTGTGTTTTCTTTTAGCAATTATCAGCCACATTTTAGAAATCATCTAATAAACTTCCAGGACAGCTTGGACATCTCCTGACACACCCAGAACTTTATAGACTCCACTTGATCTTCCTAAGTTTGATTTAATTAGATGGTCTATTCTTGATATGTTACCTTTTTTATTTCTTTTACATGAAATAAAACATGGGTAACTTCATGTCTGTGTTTGTACGTTTGCTGCCGTCCTTCTGTAACCTGACTGTCCTACTTCCTGTTTGTTTTGCAGCTATACAAGGAGCTTAGTCTGTGCTATCAGGCTCTCGTGTCCAGCGAGGCTAAACTCCGTCAGAGTCACCAGGAGCTCTGTGGCCAAATGCTCCACAAAGAGGAGCAGGTCTCCAAACTCCAAGTTCAGCTGCAGAAACACCAGGAAGAAATGCAGCTACTGCAGTGTCACGCTCCGCCGGCAGCGTTCTCACCAAACAGGCAAACCAACTTTAAGGTAAACATTCATATTGAGATTCTCCGAGCACATAGGTAGTCTCTGGCTGGAAGGTGAATTTACTCGTTCTGCAAATCTGACCCGCCCCAGCATGGCCTTTAGTGCTGGTCCATAACTCAGAATCATCCTTTGATTTCACATTCGCTCAACTTTGATCTATCCATCTCTCCTCGAACTGCTACCTTTTATGTCAGTTATCTGATCCTCTCTCCATCTCAGACCCAGGAACACTCAAGATTCTCTGATTTACCTACTCTATCTTCTTATTCTCCCCCCCACCCACCCAAGGAACTTTAAGCCCTTTTAACACACTCAGATCAGACGGGCAGATAGAGGTAACAAGCGCTCATTTAATTAGAGGGCAGTAATGCTCCTGAAGATGATGTTAGAGTTGCAATTCTACATCTGTCAGTCAGCGGGAGTTTGACTTGGACATCTTTGAACAGTCACCCTGAGGCTATAGACACCTTTAATAGCATTTAATGATATGGTGATAGGTGTGCTCGGACCACCTGGCTCAGAGACAACAACACTGGTTATTATCTGACAGTTTGGGAGGGTTTCCTGTAGTCTGACTAAGATTCACAAAGAAATGAAATGGTATCGTTATTTAATAATTTTCAAAGGGTAACATTGTAGACAGAAAGGACTTTGGGGTAAAAGTCAGTATTCATAGAACCTGAACAGACTTTTGACTGAATACTGTTTCTGTGACACTCGACATGCTAACAGCTCATTTAGCTAACAGCTCTACTTAGCTGAAATACATTGAGCTAAGCATCTAAAGATGATTTAACTTTAGACTTTGACTAAGCTTCACCGAAAGTAAATTTTTTTTAGCTATTAGGAGGTGAAGTTTATGTTCTTTTGATAGTTCCTCTTGCGTAACACAAGTCCAGCGTAGCGAAGAGTGTAATTCATTTGTCAATCATTCACAGTAACTCTTCCAGGTTGCCTCAACTGCCTCAACCATGTTAGCTGTGAGTTGTACGCCAGATTTTACTGCAGCTCATGTGATGTATTACACACATTATGCATGAGATCTCCCACATCAGAGCTGATCAATCCGTTAAATGTTTACCCAGAAACGTTTCTGCCTTTCTAAAACACAAACGTCCTCGCCGTTTTATATATTTAAATCACTTATTTTATCCATAAAGCTAAGAAGATCCACTGTGAAACGAGCAGAAAACATTCCACCATCGCCACAATGACAACATGAGAAAGGAGTGAAAATGTTCATAGTTTACATCATTTGTAGATTTATAAACAGGTTTTGTGCGAAGGCCGTGCAGATTCCTTTATTTTTGCTGCAGTTTGCAGAAGAAGTCTTCTAATCAGCTCTAACTGGATTCAGTTTGAACAGCGTCGCATCCCGGCTTAAGATAACATTTTCCAGGAGCCGTGCAATATCTCCCCCTCCACAGATTGTAATTATTTAATTTGATCATTGGTTGATATTTCCTGAAATTGCTGCCCCCAGACTGTGGAAGTCAAAAGATATCAGCTCAAATGTTAAGTGAGTTACAATCACCGTATCTCACTTAACCCGGTTAATTAAACCAGCAGTAAAGTCTAAATGGTTCATTTAGTCAGTAATTAAATACAGTTCTGCAGTGTTCCCTCAGTAATTAATACTACAGTACATTTGGAGGAGATGCAGATAGCGCTCTGTGTGCAGGTGTGTCTGAATGGTGGGTGAGCTTTAGCATATATCTATGGATTTAAATCACGACGTTTCACGTTGTTCTAACTCAAAACCAATCTAAACAAAATGTTTACCTTACAGAAAACTAATAATATACATACAATATATGACAATAAGCAATTACCTGATGTTACATTGGATGCAGAAAACATATTTATACCTTCTAGATTTTTTCAGTTTGTAATTTTACAATCACAAACTAAAGTGTCTGTTAATAGGATATAATGTGGGTAATGTAAAGTTAAGACATACTTCCAAATTAGTCTGGTAAAGTTAACCATGCACATTTATTTAGGAACCTTTACTCTAATACTCCGAACTAAAAATCTAGAGCAACCAGCGCAGCATCTAGATGGCCTCAGAGATCACTTACACTCCAACCTCTCGAGAGAATACAGAAGACTCCTGGACCAAAGCCCATTAGAGACTGGAACAGAGGTTACAAGAAGTTAGGCCTACATCGTGCTTTTAGCTTTGTTTCCAGTTGGAAATCCCATATTGCATTTCTGTAAATTTAACACTGTAGACCAGCAACAGCAGCACTTATCACAACTCACACAATCTCATTCAATGCAATGCAGATTCTTTACTCACCCTAACATGTGCAACTTAGCTAGAAACCACTTAGATTAATAAGATTCACTCTTCAGAATCGTATTTCCACATGTTCATCTTTTATTATGCTACTGCTACTTTTTAACTTTTGTAAGAGAATGTAATGTGCAACCGTGGCAGCGAGTTATTGTCTTTAAAACTGTAGGCAGCTGATTAGCATCTCTAAAGCTTAAATAATACCTGAACCACCATCATACAATGAAATCTATTTTGAAAACGAGGCTTCGTGGATGCACAACAGGGCCAACGAGAGGAGGGGGAGTTAAGAACATCTTTTCTATTAATCGTAACGGACAAGAATCAAATCCCCTACTCCAACATCTCTCTGCCTGACTTTCTAACCAATCGACCAGATATAGATTTATATAAAGAAGACAAAAGCAACTGAGAGAGATTAGCAGTGCCTTTCCGACATGATGCCGTGGAAAATCATATTTCCTGCCAGAAAATTCAGCTGTTTCAGGGATGAGATCGACGTATTGTACCAGGCGATCCTTCCGGCTGAGATGATCACCATTCACAAAATACTTTTTGTGAAACTTTGACGAAATAAATAACATTTAATTTCCCTTTGGAATTAACTAAGAGGCAGAATTTCGTAGTGGACTGTTTGAGTCACATAAGCAGAGCTCTCAAGCTTAAACACACCGCACAGCGATTTACGGTAATTCATCGGCCAACCTGTCATTTTCCCTCATTTAGTCATCAGCAGGTAACAATTTACATCTGTATAGTTTTGTCACAGAGGTTAGAAAGCATTCCATAAATCTTTGTAAGACATTAGTTCTTATAAACATAAAGTTTATAAATGTGAGTAGAAATGATAGTTTAGTTTAGACATGTAGCTGCTGTCTGATTTCACATCAGGAACACCGAGCCACAGCGTTGAGTCAGGAAGGCCTCCCGCTTCCCTCCCTGTAATTTCACTGACAGATTGTATGCATGCCAGTCTGGCTCTTCACGGGCGCTCAGCTCGCTGAAGGTGTGTCTATCCGTGCACATAATCGCAGATTCCTTAACAACTTCCCCGCGAACACCTGTTAAATTTCCAATGCTCAGGTTGTTAGGGCAGATTCCATTTTAATTTTAAATGTTTTTCGGCGAGAGTTACATGGAAAGTGATCAAAGTGGTGATCACAACAGGAGCACAGACGGGAGGCGCGGCGCTCATTTAAATACGCACCGGAGCCACTGCTTTGAACACGCCTCCCACAGTAAAATCGGTAGAGATGGAGGAGTAGGAGGGGGCGAGAGAGTAATAACATCCATTGTTGCTTTTATTAACATGTTACCAGATATTCGCTAACTATTTTTTGTTTTTGATTAAACACTTTACAGGAACCTTAATAAAACACTTAAACGTCTCGTTGAAACAACGGCCGATGTAAAGGAGTCATGAGAAAAATAAAACTGCATCAAAAGTGTTTACAGTTGCCGGATTGTTGGCCGCTAACCCATGTGACCTGCCATTAAAGACTAACATTAGAATCCATTACATACCTTGGGCCGTTTGGATTGAACCCCAGGCTGAATGAAGGGTACGCTGATAATGGTGAGGGTAGCTGTACAAATCTGTCCGACGCTCTCGTCATCTGGGGAACCGCAAAATACAGCAGGCATGTTTGCATAGAAACCTTTCTATTGCCAACCAAAAGCATCCGTCTTTTAAATCATTTCTTAAAACATTGGGGATTTTATTGCTCTAAACGCAGCAGCAATGTATTTTGGGATTAGCGATGTACTGAACAGGCTCTTTGCAGCAAATGCTAATTTTAAGGCTTCTGTGTGTTGTGAAATTACTAATCATTACATTTACTAATCATTCATTATATTTAATACAACAATATATGTTATGAAAATTGCCGATTAAAAAGTATTCGTTTCTTCAAAGAGGTTCTGTATAAAGAATAAAATTAATGGGTCTGTGCAAAATCCTACTTATGGATCAAAACATGCAACCTCAGTTCTTGATCTGGTTTTTAATGTTTTTTGATGTGTTTAGATTGTGTGTTTATTAACTTTGGATCATAGGTGTGGACTCGAGCCCCTCGGGGGAATCAAGCACAGGGTTTATATGGCGAAGCTTATTATGCAAGTGATACATTTAAATTACACCTTAGGTCAATGATTATTATTGATCAATCAAATTCAACACGCTAAACAGCTTTTAATCGCAAGAGGCAATTAAATATAACAAGCTTCCATCTCACTCATGGTGTCACAGTAGTTACCAAAAATGCCGCTAAGCATCATGGGAAGCAAAAGGAAGCAGAAACCAAAAACCATTACACATTGAAACATAGATTGTTGCTTCTTCTGCTGGTGGTCTAATTAATAATATATTCAATAATATTATTCTAAGAATATTTATATAACTATTATATTATTATCTATGTATTATACAAATGCATTATAGCTTAGAGCCCTGACAGAAAAAGCACAAGCCTGTTCGTTGTTAAGTTTATGTATTTCTTGTACCTCCCCAAACACGACAGAAACTGCCGTGGAAGTAGTTATAGTAACAAAAGATGCCATAGAAATACGTCAGCGCTTTTAAGTAATTGAACACATTCGGATTTGTTTTTTGTTTCCTATTGTTCGAAGGAAGTTCTTACAAAAAGTTTTGATAAATAGATATTGATCTTAAAAGCAAACATTATCTGCATAAATATAATGTGTTGTTGAAAGGACTCGAAAGGACTTGAAACTCAAACGTTAGGACTTGGGACTTGACCTGAGACTTGCTTGTTTTGACTTGGGACTTGACTTGAGAAAAAGACTTGAGACTTACTTGTGACTTCCAAAATAATGACTTGGTCCCACCTCTGCTTTGGATGCACGTATTTAACATGAAAAACAACCAAATCAAATGGACCGTTTTCCATTCTTGCATGAATCTTAACATGTTTACTGCATAATAACAAACAAATATTGTTTAATCCCATCTGGTATGAAATTAACCAACTTTAAATAATCCAGGTAAAAGAGAGTTCAGGTGAATCCCACACCACTTGAACAGGTGACCTTTGTTTTAATCATTACCATCATCCTTAGAATGTATAAAACATTGCTTAAAGAATCAGTTATCCTGTTTTTAACATCCACACCTAATTTGGATTTTTGACCGAGACGATAAAGCTCTAGTGAGACGGTGGATCATTTGCAAAAGACAATGTCATTATTGCAACTTCAAAGTTTCCTGATTTGACTGTCCTAGCAACCTGGCCGCTGACAGAGGGTATAGAACCATTATTAAAATTAGGAGCAAGCTAATTAAAAAATATCCTATTAATCTAAAAGGCAGATTAAATGTAACTAAAATTATCCAAAAGTTATTGTAGATGCTGATGGCTGTGGGCAGGAAGGATCTCCTGTAGCACTCTGTATTACAGCTCATCTTTGAAGCCTTTGACTGAAGACACTTTGTTCTAGTAAGAACGTCTCATAAAGGTTATGATCAATAATAATTAATATTCAATGACAAGTAAAGAAAATATGAATTTCTCACAACTGGTCCGGTCGTTTCAGTATGTCAGATAAAGCATGTCAGCCGTTCCAAAGTTGTTTTTTATTTAGCCGTAAAATTAAAATAAAGTATTTGATATGATATTAGCTATATTTCTTTGTGAGAATTTGAGCTCTCCTCTCAGAGTTTTCTGGTTTTAAACGGCTAGACGATAACGATGCTCCAGAAAACACTTAATTTGGTTCATTATGGTGTGGATTTATTCATTGATGACTAGGCAGAAAATACAGAAGAAGGCTATCAGCTGTGTAACATTGCAGGACAGCTTTTTAGCTTGTAAACGCAAGCTAACAATAGCTAGCTGAAATGTAAAAATTAAGATTTTCACATACAACAAAAAGATATTAGCATTAATATTACCTATAATTACAGACAAATCTCCAATGCAACATTTTAAAGCATAAACAACTTTCAGTTTTGGTTGATTTTGGTGGCCAGTGTGGACAAAAGCGGTAATGTTTTTATCCTGAAGGAAGACCCCATTTCCCATGAGCACCAGTGCTTAGTGTGGTAAAATCCCGATCTCTTGGAGCCTGCAGTTAGATTGAAGAACATTTCTGTTCCCAGTGTCTGTGTGAAGGATGAATAATGATGAGGTGATGAATCTAATTGTGGAGTAACAATCTCAGATGATGATGTTGGAGATAAGAAACGGGAGAAGTGACCAAAATGCAGTCGGCACATTTGTAGTTTTGCTTGGAAGGCAGGGTTCCTGCCACCCTCCTCAAAGTTGCTTAGTGCCGGTTAAAGTGATACGCACCCCCTTGGGCCACGACAGAGGCGTCATTCAAAGAGCTGTAAGTCGACGTGTAATCACAAAAGTTATGAAAATATTCTATAAATGTTGAAAAGTTATTTAGTGATGCTTTAAGGTCAAGCTAAACACATGATCTTTGCCGTTATTTTCCGCCATCTTAGATTTTCTGTTTTTTTTTTTTTTCATTTACCAAAACAAGTTTTCCAGCCAACCATTAGAGGGACCTTTAAAGTATTGTATGAATCTAATGTCTAACTTAAAAAGAGCAAAACTCAAAGATCGTAGAAAACATCGCAAATTGGAATCGGGGCAAAAAACTAATGGATTTCAAAGAATCCTTTTAGCAAAATGGAATATGATAAATAATTCTTAAAGTGCTTCATGTTAGACCAAATTATTTGGATGCTGAATCATTTCCGTTGGTAATCTTTATTTTTTGGTAAATAAGATCAGCAGACGTTCAGGTGAGAGCGTTTGAGAGCGGGAGACACACTAACAGCGCAGACGCCAGCGGTGTGCTCTGCAAACTCAACGGCTCTCATTAGATGAGGTGCCTCGGCGTAGCACAGCCCGCCTCATTAACGAAGAAACGCCACGTGCTTCTTCTGCCGCCGCGGCGAGCCGCGCTCACTCGTTAGAGCAAAGCCGAGCGGGTCAAACAAACTGTGGGAGGACTCTGGGCTGGAGACACACGGAAAACATCCAACGTGTTGTCCCTTCCCACCATGCAACCGGTTAACACGGACGCTCATACATATATTCACACGCGCATTCTTTGAAGAAACCCCATCATGAATACAGAGTCCGCCTGGCCTGGTTGGGGGCAAACGCCCCGTCGCTCTCGCTCCTCAGGTCCATCCAGTCTGCTGTCACTCGGCAGATATCAGTGCAGCCGATTGAACGAGTGTGTCTGTGTGTGCAGCTATGGGAGTGGGGGTGGGTTTCTTTTGAGTATGTGTGGAGTGGATGATAGTGATTATAGCTGCTCCATAATTAACCGTGATCAGATTTGTATTGTGGCATAAATGGTGCATGTGTAGAACATTAGGCCTGGCAAGTCTCATTTCGGATTCAGCTCCAGGGCTCGGCAGCAGACGGGTCACGAGCTTCAGGGAGCACACTCACCCGCCCCGCTCCATATGGTCTCGCTCGCCGCATCCTCACCGGCGAGGGCCGCTAGTGCCAGACAAGATCCCTCAAGAACCTAATGGTGTTCAGTAATTACAGAGAGCGGCTTTTTTCTCTTCCTGCTCGCTCCCTCAGTCTTCTTGTTCCCTGCACCTGCACATTCTCTTCTTTGCCTTCAATCACAGCCTCTCCCCAGTCTGATACTTGGATCCTGTTTATGTTTTCCCTTTTTTTTTTCATGCCTTTCCCCCTGACTTAAGTTTTCAGATAATCAAAATCAGTATGTTGAGACAGATTGAATGAGGGAAAGTCAGACACTCCCGCATCAGTTAATTTCTAAATTGCTTTATGTGGCTGATGCTGAAAAAACCCACTTCGTCCTGCTGCCTGCCTGGAAATTATAAATAATTGTAACAGATGCGCCAATATGGCCGGCCTCCAATAAACGAGGCCCCAGATAATTTGACCATCCCCCTTTGACAGGCCAATTTAATAAAAAATGAACAAAATCTTCCTCACTAATAATTTATCATCCCCTCTCCTCCCGTTTGGTTAAAGTTGATTACCCCGGCAGTTCACAAGGTCACGCCCATACGCCAGGTTTCTGATCATGCAATCAGGAGTTGTTGGGAGAGAAAAGGTGATCACCTCCTGCACGGCTTTGTTCGCAACCTGGCCTCCAACCCTGGAGCTTTGTGAATCGTTTTGTTTGCCCGGAAACTTTTATTTTGATATGTTGCTGATAGCAGCACCTCTTTTTTTTTTTTTTTCAGGTGCTGGAGTAAACGTTAATATCAACATGCCTCTGTTCACATGTGAAAAGAGTAAACTTTAACACTTTATCTGTCGAGTATTTAATTAGAAACATTTTTTATTTATTTTGTATTTAATTTTTTAAATCTCGATGCACGGTTGTGCAGTTGTTTAAACTGTTGCCGTATAGCAATCAACAGATGCTCAGGCTGCACTGTTTGGCTCAGTGGGAAGTCTCCTTGTGCTCAAATCTGTGGGTTTTATTTCCGATTTCTTTTACTACATGCACATCTTCTACTGGGAAAGAAATCAACCACAAGTTGCCTTCGGATCTGCCTGCTTTTGTAAAAGTTGGGAGAAACACTGTAGTGTTAGAGTGTTTTGAATCAAATGGTATGACTCGAAAAAACTCTACAAGTTTGGTGAATTTTTAAATTCCTATCAGCATGCCAAGAGCTTCAAAGTGCCTAAGACAGGATGGCGGGTCGGCCTACTTTCCTTTATTTAAGCTAATAATATTTGACCACTTGAGAGAAGCTATACAGTATTTATAGAGTGTTGATTGGTTGTCATTAAGTATTGTAAAAAATAAAAAGTGAGACAATTATGTCACACCATTTTACGCCCTTCATCCTAATACTTCTAATAATCCTAATACTATTCAAAGCAGGAAAACAAGCATCACAACCTGTAGAACCGCAGCTCCTGAGCTTTTTATGCCCTTGTGGTTCCAGGAATGGGCCACAGTGCTGTTTCTATTCTTGTACAGAGTAAAAACAGCGGAAGGAAACACATAATAAACACATAATCAGAAAGACAATGTTTGATCCTCTTTCTGTTTTATATTGGACTTCTGCAGTAGATCATAGTTTTTTTTCCACAAATCACGTTATATGAAACGTTAAAAATGTGCTGATGTTTATGTTTATAAACAGAATGTTACTTTAATAAACCTTTTTTTTTGCATATCAGATAAAAACCATCTGGACCCTGTTTGATATTTACAAAAATGCTGCAAAGCAGAGTTTTATATGCCAGTTGTTAATATGATGGTGATGAAGAAATGTGTTTGAAATGAATCTTTAGATTCTGATAATGAAATCAGATTTTTTTCCATCTCAATCTGTAGTTTTATTGATATTTTGCTTTTTCTTCCTAAATTAAGCTCCAGTGTTCTCCACATAGAGCTGATGTTTAGGAAATAGTCTGTATTCTAAACTGGTTCCAGAGTAAAAACGAAAATCATTAAGTTCCTAAAAAAACAATTCATTCCTGTGTTTATGAGCCTGTATTTAGTCCCTGATAATCAGTCGAGGAGTTGGTGATTGGATAACACCGGCTGTTTGGTTCTGGATCCACTTCTGGATGAACTGATTCTCAGACAAGCTTTGAGAGGAAACCGTGTGTGCATTTCCTGTTGCTCACAAATCTTTAGTTTTCTGGATTATAGTCAACATTTGTGTTGCCGAGTTTTCTCTAGTTCACCCATTTTGATGTGGTCCCTTGTAACCAGTCTTGTAAATCAGATAAGACCTGTTTTGGTATTGGTTTTTCTGTCTAAAATATGGTATTTAAATGTATAAAAATACAATAAAATTGTGTTTTTGCTCATTTGAATTTCATATCCTTTATTGTTACCCAGGCTGGGGCTACACAGCAAAATCCTGCAGCTCAGATCGACCGTGTCTCCACTCAAGGTTCGGTCCCAAGGCCGGAGGACAGGAATGTCCATCAGCTCTCCACCAGTAGCTTGGAAGGACTGCAGGTAGGTCAATGAACACAACTGGCACTAACAGCAAAGAACGCACGTGGATGAGCATGCCCACGCGATCTGTTCGCATTAGATGAAAGCCGTAGAAGGTGATGGAAAGGGAACAGTCTTTTGAGAACCATGTGATTCATCGCATCCAGCCCATGCCAACCTTTGTCCCATACCCCCCAACACACACACACACACAATCACATTCAGAGGCCCCTCCTACTGTGACCAGGCCGGCGTGTGCTGCTGGTTTCACGCATGCCTTGGGCTCAGACACCAGCTAATTTACAGCTTCAGCCGTATGTTATGAGCACGAAAAGAAGCTTTTGATCTTCTCAGTATCCCTTTCATAAGTTTGGCAGGACAAGTTTCTAGATGGCCTCACTCACGAAGAGATGGCCTCAAGAAACGCTGCTTGATTTATTCACATGTCCTCATTATGTCTTAAATGAAGCCCCTCTCAACTTGTTTTTACCATGTGGAATATAATGATACTTTCCAACCCACTGCAGCCCACCTGCTACTCTTACAAGGCTGGGAGCATGAGACACAACTCTGACACGTGGCTGCTCTCATCTGTTTGATTTTCTTTTACTTCTTTAGAGATGCGACTAATTTCAGTTTTACTTTGATGTAACGCTGGTTGGTTTTGGTGTGCCTGTATACTACCTGATATTTCCTGATGAGAACCATTTTAGCTTTAAGTGTTCCCTGCTGACCCAGGACATAAAGAAGTCCTCTGATGACGGTCAGACACATTTCGGTGTGAAGTAGGGAAGTTAAGGAAGTGTTTATAAAGCGTTTAGCTTAAGACTTTTCCTCCGTACCCATTTAAAGTTTCGGCGTACGCCGATTAATCTTTGTTGTTGGACATTTTCAGTGCAATATTGTGATAAACGATCTGTTTAGTCGCATTAAAAATGAACAATAATCAAATTTCAAACTCAAATACCAATAGTAAATGCTTTTTTTTTCCCGATCATCGTTTCATTTGTCAAGGTAAACCTTGTTAAATCTTAAACCACTGTCAAGTTTCAGTTGCTGCACTGACATCTGGTTATTTGCAGGCATGATCAATAAAAAATGACTTGACTTAAGCTGTCTGACAACGTGAATTAGACATTTATCAATCTAGAAAGGGTCACAAAGCTGTTTCTAAAGCTATAGGAACACAGTAAACTAGACTCAGACCCATTTCTAATCATGTAACAGTGAGATCCCTTCAAAATTACTCCAAAAACTGCATTAACGATTCATCTAGGAGGTCATAAGTTAGCTCTAAACTTTACAACCTAAAGCACTACAGGCCATACCTGCCTCTGTTAAGGTCAAAGTTCACAACTAATCAATAATAAAGGGAGATCAGGCAAAAATAACTTCTGTAGGAATGCAAAGACCACAACCAACGCTGATTAAAGATGAACAAAGCTCTGTCTCAAATCTGCCTACAAACACGTTGATCATCCACAAGGAATATTCCCTGAACAGATGCGACCAAAGGAAACTTTTGTCAAACATGGTGGTGTGAGTGTGATTGTCTTGGGCAGCTTTCAAATAAAATAAAACGGTTGTCCAAAGATGAGAGTGTAAAAATGGGGAATAACTTGTGAGGGCATGTCGCCAGTGGTTACCACTAAGGAGGGCTTAACCCGGTGTTTTACTTAGAAACAACTCACGTTTCCCCTCAGCCTAAATCAGGACTTTAAAACGGCTGTGTGCGTTTAGGATTTACTTTTGTGTTTGTCTGAACCGCGTAACAAATAATAAAAAAAGACCTTTTTACAAAACAAAAACCAAAACATTTTCTAAAGTTAAATCGTTGTGGGATTGAATCTATAAGTGGTCACCGCTTCTTTAAAGATTCAGTTTGGATATCCGTTTTTGGCGTCTGTGATTTCCCCGTTGTACCGGCAGGCTAAGCCAATTGGCTCGCCACTTGTCAGGGATATGCAGATCAATCTGCTAATTAGTAGCATGAAGTCATTAAGGCTTGAGTCAGAACACATGGTTGGTACCCACGCAGGCGTGTGCGCAGAACCCTGGTACACCGGGTCACTGGAGTCAACTGTAGCCAGAGGCACATTCCCAAACATACTCGTGTACATGTAAATCAGACGCGTACGGCGATACTCTTAAAATGAATGTCAAACAGAACAAATGCAGACTTTATTTTAATTGTTTTGCTATTACTAGACAGTTGATCCGCAAATAAATGACTTAAAATTTCTTAAGCATGTTGTATGCTGTTATATAATACATTATAACGTATTTTATCCTGTCATTACATTATTGGGACGATGGGCGGGGACTACTACCAAACCATCCTGGAAGAAAGGCTTTTTTTTCAGACTGCACAAAACTTCACACTTAATTTGAATTCAGTTTATGCACGAAGCAGCAAGTCACTCACAACAGATGTCAGCGAAAGGGACTTACGTACACCCTACTCGATCCAGGTTATCAAACAATGAAGAAAAGTTATGTTTTTTATACAAATCGGTTAAGAAGTTTTCTATCTCAGACATCAGAATAGGTTTATTATTCAAAATGATGTCCACAAATGAGGAATTTGGCAATTTAGTTTAAGGCCTTTAGATATTAACCATGAATAGAATAAACTTAATATACCATTTTTACTATATTATATGGTATGACATGTTATGTGCAAATACACCAACATTGGGGGATGTTAAATGTGAATAAAGGAACAATCTGTGCATTTTAACACGGAATGAAGCCGAGGCGGATGCATTAAGTCGCTGAGCAGCAGAAGTCACTAATCCTGTAACTTTTACTTTGTTGTTGACTGTACAGCCAATCCTTCGCACTGAGCAAGCCTGTGGCGACAGTGGAGAGGAATGAAAATCGTTAGCTAATATATTTCAAAGGTTCTGTATTTGTGTGTATTATGCTGTTGCAGCATTTCGCCTGTAGGGTAGACTCTCACAAAAATGCCCGAAACATTCATGCATCAACATTTTCCCACAACTGTTTGTTGGTGTGTAATAGAAAATCACAAGGAAAATGAGAAATATTGGACTGCTCGCCTATCCATCCAGGCTGTCATATTGTGAAGTTTGCGGACGACACAGCAGTGGTTGGATGCATCACAAACAGTGATGAGTCCAGCTACAGGCAGGAGGTGGACCACCTGGAGGGTTGGTGCAGAGATAACAACCTCTGCATTAATGTAAAGAAGACCAAGGAGATGATTGTGGACTTCAGAAGGGGCAAGCATGCCCACCTCCCCCTGCGCATGGGAGGATCTGCGGTGGAAGTGGTCAACAGCTACAGGTACTTGGGTGTACACCTGAGTAAGGACCTCACCTGGAGCAACAACACTTCCATTCTGGTCAGGAAGGCGCACCAGCGGCTCTACTTCCTCAGGAGGTTGAGTAGAGCTGGACTCGGGAGCTCAGTTCTCACCTCCTTCTACAGATGTGTGGTGGAGAGCGTCTTGTGCTCCAGCATCAACGTGTGGCATGGAAGCTGCTCTGCTGCAGACAGAAAAGCTCTGCAGAGGGTGGTGAAGGCTGCACAGAGAACTGTTGGAGTCAGCCTCCCCAGCACCACAGACATTTACACCTCCAGATGCAGGAAGAGGTTCTCCGGCATCATGAAGGACCCCACACACCCAGCACACTCACTTTTTGTCCCGCTCCCCTCAGGCAGGAGGCTGCGGAGCATCAAGTGTAAAAACACCAGACTGAGAAACAGCTTCGTTCCAGAAGCTGTGAGACTCTCGGACACGCGCAAGGACAGTTAGAAATGAAAAACACTTTTGCAATTACCCGGCACTGTTCACTTTAATATCACACTTTAAATGTCACTTTAAAATGTCACTGTAATGGTTCACTTTAATGTTTCACTTTAAAATGTCCCTTTAAAATGTCAATTAATATGTCACTTGCACTCCGAAATTTTGATTGCTGCTATGTCCGAAGTACTATATTGTAGATTCCGTGTCCATATTGTATATTCTGTGGAGTCAAATCCTATTTCTCGTATAGTTTTTTATAAATTATAATTTATTATATATTTGCATTCCGATCCTCAATGCTGCTATGTCCGAAGTCCCACACTGTAGATTCTGTGTCCATATTGTAGATTCTGTGTAGCTCAAATCCTAGTCTCGCATAGTTCTTAGATTCTTATATTTTATTACAGTATTTAAAATTGCTATCAGGGTGTAAACTGGACCGGGGGATTAGAATTTCGTCCCACCTCATGTACCACATGTGATGTGATGACAAATACAATTCCTTGATTCCTTGAAAACTTTTGGGAGCTGTTTAGCGATAAAGAATCCGAGGCCCAGCTTGAAAGTAGTTTTCAGAGCGACATCGGTTTTCTGTTTTGTAACTTCAACAAAAAACCAACTCTTAAGTCCGGATGAAAACAAAATTGCTGAGGATGTGTTGAACTTGTACACAATCTTATTAACCTCCTCACTTAGCCTCCGCCTCTTCCTTCACTCCTCATCCACTTTTGCCCAAGGACTGTTGGGCATTTAGTCGCATTGCATATTTTAGCCTGCCATCTGGTCAGCCCTGCTTGACACCGCATGGGGCCTCCCATCCTCTCATATTCATATTCCACTAGCATATTGTTCCCACAGCCTTTCCACACAGCCCCGGTGCCTCCTTTCTTTATTTATTTCAACAGCAGAGACCGGCTACTGAACTGCACCCCCTCCTAATCGACAGCTCTTCCAGTTGTCCTATCAAGTGTAACCTGGAGGCCCCTCGTAGAGCAATTAGAGCGGCCTCCCTGCCCACCTCTTGTAATGAAGCCCGGCACATTCTGGAATCTATAGCCCCTTTAGTCTCCCCTAATGGGACATCATTATTGTCAAAGAAACAATGTAAATGGAAATGAACATACTCATTAGCCATTGCAGGGAGAAACCTTTTGCTGCTCTCGGCTTGCAACTGCTGCCTCCAAACACGCAGACACACGCAGAGAGATGTGCACCTCCACCCTTCAGCTGCTGCCGACTGCGGCTCTGGCTCCCCTTTTTCCTCCGGCGGCGTGTTTGTTTGTGTGTGTGCATGTGTGCGTACCGGGCAGGCCGATGTTCATGCTTTTACAGGAAGTGGGACGAGAGCAGATAATTCCATTATTGGCATTCACTCAGCGCCTCCACACATGTTAATTGCTGCATGGGTTTGTGGATGTCTTTGTAAGCGAAGTGTGCTCTCAGGTTCGTCGGCTCAGTGCTTCTTTGCTCACCTCTCCCAGGGTACACCTGTGCAGCGGTCCAGGTCTCTGTCCCCAGCCGGCAGCGCGGGGTCGGGAAGTGGGAGGAGGATCGAAGCCGAACAAAGAATTCAAAACCTGGAGGAGCTGCTGCAACTCAAGGTAACCACTGACTAAATATTTCAGCACTGGCTGCACTGTGCAAAAGTCTGGAGGCATTGAAGCGATCTTAAACGCAGGAGATGAACCCGTGTTGTTGACACATGGCAGGGAATTCATTTTAAAATAGCTATTTTAAATACAAAATTTATTTGGGCTGAACAACGCTATGAAAACCCAAACCTAACACAGAGGAACAGAAAGTTGTGTTTTAACACTAAAAAGTATGAAAAATAACTTTAGCTGGTGTCGTTTTTTTTTTCCCATCCAGGACATGACAATCATGTGTTCAAGTGTCTATAAAAAGCCTTTATCACTGGGATGTTTTACTGTTTTTTCTGCCTTTGGAAATAAATCATGATGCACAAAGTCTGGCTTTTTGAGAACAAAGTGGATTTGGGTTTCTACCAAATACTGTCAGACGGATACACTGACTCAAAAAAAAAAGCAATAAAAAACGTGTCACCGAATCCTATGAGGCCGAAACCAGCAGCAGCGTGTGTCACAGTGGACGTGACAAATGGGCAACAAAAGCAATGACAGTCAATAAAATACTAAACCATGCAGCATTTAAGATTGCAGTAACAATCCGAGGCTTAAAACACTCCTCAAAAGATTTCTGTTGTCTGTTCAGTCCAAATGAAACACATAAGTTCGGGCGTACACTCGACATCACTACGATAAAAAAGGCGCCGATACCAGAAGCTTCGTAGCTCTGTGGAAACTTGACTTGTTTATGTAACAAGAAACAGTTTTAGACCTTAATTTAAAGAATTAATGTCTAATAAGAGAAGTCCCCATCAATAATTTCTCCCAGGTAAATGTAACAGAAGGCAGAAATATATATATATATATATATATTGGATTTGTTAGCATCTAAAACCAGGCAAATTTGCTCTGAAGATCAAACATATTGTAACCAGAACTGATTTTTGTTCGTGTCAAAGTGAGACTTCTTCCCACACAAAGCTCCGTCTTTCTAACCCTGTTCTCTTTTCTTATCTGCTGAGCCTATTGTGCATGTCAGAGGTCAAGCAAATATATACTATGTAGTCTAACAGTATGAACTGTACCCTGATATATATAATTAATTTAATTGTTGTAATGATAAAATGATTATTAACATTAAATTAGATTAAGATCAGTTACTAAATACTTGAGCAGTTGTTGTAGAGATCACTTTTTCCACTCTTGGCCACTTTTTACTTTTAGTTGAGTTAAAATATGTTGAAATATTTCTACTTTAGCTGGAGCACAGCGTTTGGTTGCTTTAGCAATCTCTGCTTCCCTGCCATATAATCTCCCAGCCAACAGAAGCTTGTTTGGAGATGGAGATCTTGGTAAGGATATCCAACAGGAGGCCGTGTCAAAAATGCCTTGGATAAGTCCATAGACTTTTAGATCAGTAGTATGGAAGTAAACCTATTCCATCAGATTGTAAAATGTATAAGCCTTTGAATTTCCAACAGTGAAATTTCAACCACTGAAATGAACATATGTGAATTTTTAAATGGCGAAAAATTGGGCGGAACTGCCCTTTAGCCATTTCCCGAGTCGGAAGCTGCAATCGGTAGTAAACATCAGCTCTGTGATTCGATGAAATCCTGGATTGACTTGTTATCCCAGAGGCCGAATTTAGCTTTTTGAACTTTGCCATCTTAATTTCTTTCCTTTGGAATTTTATGTGAGATTTTTTTTTTTTCCTTTGAAATTTTTAACTTCAGATTTTGACACTTGAATTTTAAAACACTGAGTAAATAGTAAAGAGAGAAACAATCTTGAAAGACTGAAAAGTTTATTTCAGGTTTTAGAAATTCACATATGCTGTTTCAGTGCTTGAAATTTTTACTGTTTACTTATAAATGTCAAAATCTGATGGAACAGATTTACCTCCATACGCAGTAGCAGCGCCTCATAAAACCTGACTCAAAACTGACCACTGGAACCTTTTCAGATTTAGTGTATTTTCCTGTCATTTTATTAGAAAATAGATAAAACCACACGTCCGACGTGCAAAAGGGGAGGAATTGTTTGCTTTTCACATTCCTTTAAACTAACAATCTGAAACGTACGGCACGCATTTGCTCCCTCCTGTCTTAATCTGTAATCACAAAATAACAAAAGAATTCACCCGGTCAGTAAACAGACTCCACCTGTTTGCAATTTAACACGCGTGAATAAATCCAGCAGTTCTAGAAAACCAGGATTACAAAGACCAAGGAGAAGGTCTGGAGAATTTTATATCATCCTGAGTTATGAACGTCTCCCAGAGCTCTGTTCTAGCCATCGTCTTAAAACATAGAGATAGGATGGACGTCCTCAGGGGGGAGAACCCCACCAGACAGCTGCTGCCGTTGCAGTCTGACAGATTTACAGGTGCTGTTGACTGAACGCCGTTTGAAATGCCACCTACTGTTGGCTGAAATCCTCTGTTCAGATACAGCGGACCTGTGGAAAAGAAGAGATATTCATGGTGACATACGCTAATGGCAGCATCATGCTGTGGGGTGAAAAAGGCCGCTTTAGGAAATGTTCAAAGAGAGAGAGATGAGTAAATAATAGTTAGCATTCTGGCCTTCTCTGATTTTACTTCAGCTGAAAGTTTTCGACATTTTTTAAAATGTATTTATTTTTTGCTTTTGTGCTACTTGAGCTACTTAAGCCGTTTTTATTTGTCCGTATAACCTTTAGTTGTTCCGTTTTTCCTCATGTGCTCACTAACAGTTTGATTTTCCCTCCCGTTATTTTCACTCTTTTTCTCGTTCGCTGCTCTCTCCTCTGCACCCTTCCACCCCCGTCGTTGCAGCTGACCAGCGAGTGATTAAGCTAAGGTCGTCTCCCTTTGAGCACAATCCTCTGAAATACATCAGGCATCATTTCCCTGTCAGATGAGAAGCACCTGAATTGCATCACTAGCAGACGGTTAATGCTGGATATAACTTCAGACGACATGCATGACTGTCTTGGTTAATGGTGCCATTTAGTTGTCGACCGGTTGAAGAGTGTTTAGTGAAGGCATGCACAGAAAAATGTAACGGCATTAATGAGGGCATTAGTTCAGCGTGGGATTAAGGGGTTCTGTCCGTTTAGCTGCCGCCCTATCTTGTCGGTTCTTCTCACATTTCTCGTCTTCTCCCCTGCAGAACGCCTTTCCACATCCAGTCTGGGCGTGGACGCGCTGACCCCCGACTATTAGCGGAAGACAAACAAACGTTTACTTCTGTTTTCCTCTCCGGCTCGGTTTGAAGTTGAGAAGCACTTGTTGTAGTGTAATTATTTTTCAGCTTGATCGTCCACGCTGGCTGACTACGGGGGCGTATTGATCGGCGGGCGTGGGTCTGATGGCCAGAGCTCTGCCGCCCAGGGGGAGTTGAGCTGGCAGCCTGGGAGGCCATGATGTGGCTAATGCCCTGCCACTTGCTCTCAGCCCTCCACTCCTCCATCAGTCAGCCGCAACTCTTCCCCAGTTAGCGCTGCTCCAGTCTGGCCCCCTTTCATTAGAGCTTTGTTTTCGAGAGGCCGGGTGGGGGCAGATGTCCTCTGTGAAAAATCCACACCGGGGGGAAGAGGAAAAAAAATCCATACTTGTCACATTGGCAGCAAAGACGCACATTGCATGTGGTTTGTGCGTCCGGCACATGTTTATGTGCTCTCTCTGTTCTCTTTGTCCTTGTTAATAATAACAGGGCTGGTTGAGGGCTTGCATTTCCCTCTCTGCAGGGTAGCCGTGTCATGTCAGCAGTAAACAAGCTTCTTCCCCTTCAGAAAGCTCTCGACAACTCTCGCCAGCCCTGGCCACTCAAGCAGAAACCTGTCCTGCTCTCCTCCGCTCACTTTTCCTTTTCTCTCCCTCTTCTGTTTCTAATTTCTCTGTTTTCTGTCTTACTCTTTCCTCCACTTTTATGAGCCGACTTTCTCTGCTCTTTTACTCTCAGCTCTGTCACGGAGGCTGAGAGTATTTTCCTGGTTGCCCTCATTGTTAAGTTCAGCACGACGGGGAGGAGGGAGGCAACGCTGACGGTAAAAAAATCCATACGTCGTCTTCTCCCCGTTCCTCCTTCAGCGCGGGAGCTCCGACTTTCTCCGTTTTTAATAGCCGTCAACAACAATGTCAGCATCAGAACCACCAGCGTGTAACTCCACTCCGTTGCTCCGATGGTCTAAAAGTTTGTGGCGCCACTGATCATTTAAATTATCGCCTTATACCGAGGATGTGACCGGCGGCCATTGATCAGCATCAATCTAAATGAGCAACAGCTCATCTTCCTCTGACGCGCTGAGAATAGCTGGATTCGTTTAAGGATCATTATTTGATGATGGGTGGATTTTTCCTGACTGCAGCCGTCTGTTCATGGTGCCATTTACCCCAATCATGGGTTGCGAGAGGCTGAATAACAGTTTTTAATAATAATGAGCCATGTGCGTCGCAGCCAAACAGTGATTTAATTATAGTTTACTTGTTATTAAATGTTAATTTTGAATTTAATTTACTGGGAGTTTGTGTTGCAGACCATCAGAGGAGGTGACCTGTTCCAGAGGATATCACAATTCTGCGCTCCAGTCATTAAATTTTTTAGTTTTAACAGCCATCCAGGGCTCGCTGCTGAGAATCAGCCCCACAGCGTGATGCTGCCGCCGCCGTGCTTCCCAATTGGAGCGTATTTGCGGCAATTTATCGGATGTCCAAAAGCTCCAAGCTCTAGTCCAGCCTTGACGTGAGGTTTCTCCAGCAGTTTCTCTCCAATGGAGCTTTGACTGGTGAAGAACCCAGATAGCAGTCGTTGAATGCAGGGTCTCTTCCCTATCTGAAGCTTGCAGCATGTTCACCGTCATTATGGTGACCTGGTGACCTCACTCGCTGGTCTCCTTCTCGCACGCGCTCTCGGTTCGGGAGACGGCTTGATCTGGGCGGGTTTAGACACGGGCCACAGACCGTCCACGTCATGATGATGTTCATCTGAACTCAGGGGGGCGTGCAGTCGGATTTTTCTTGCATCCCATGACTGCTGGTGTTTGGAGTGTTTTTCCTTGCAGACACAGAAGTCTTTATGCTACGCTCACTTGAAACACTCACTTTGCTCAGGTTTGCAGATATCTATGCAATCACTTATTCTATAATACATTTTTTTATGTAATTTTCATTATCTTGTAACAATCAGTTTTCACTTTGATATTAATGATGTCGACAGCTAAAATCTGTTTTCAGTCTTATTTTTTATTTTATTTTAATTTGTTTTTAAAGCAAAACAAATTGTAACAAATCCAAGGGGGTGAATACTTTTCATAGTTACAGTACATAAATTGAAAGACCATAATAAACAATCCCAGATCTCTACTTGTTGGTTCCGGCCAAGATTTAACGAGGGCGACGGTGCGTCGGATCAGTGTCTCTGCTACATCCGACCCTGGCTGGGGTTCAAATGTTTCACTCTCGATACGGTTCATTATCTTTGCTTCAGTCTTTGGGTGGGAGGAGCTTATTACAACATCAAACTGTGGGGCTTGTTTACATGAAGTTAAATAGATTTACAGACATTAAATCTGCTTTTTGTCATTTGTAGATGGAGCAGGCTAAACGTTGGATCATTTTTTTTAAATAACTTTTGACAGCCAATGGATTTGTTTTCTCTTTTTAAATCCATTTTACAAAATGTAAAATCAAACCTGAATCGGAGTGAATGACGATCATATATATACGATTCCTATATATAACACGTTTTTTTGGCACACCTTTAGTCCCTGGATAGTCTAATAATCTGGATCATTCTTACAGTTGTTTCTAACCCTGTCTACTAGAAACATTAAATTAATTACTAAGCTCTGACCTGTGCTACAGGTAGACAACAAACCGCTTATTTACCTTGGGAAACTAAATCATTTTCCTTTAAAACTATTACATGATATTATGTGTTAATGTTGCTTTAATTTAGCTAAAGTTGTCCTTTCTGGACACATTGGCAGGTGTAGTAATAAGAGAGGATCACAAAATGAAAGATCACATTCTCTTTGATTTGAAATCCTTTTTTTGTGTTTCCGCAGAAAAAAAGAATGTATATGTTTTCTTGTTTGCAGACCGAAGAGAACGTGGAGCTGAGGAAAGCTCACGATAAACGCCGTCAACGTCTGTGTCTGATCCAAACCAACTACAAGACCATCCGAGATCAGCTGAAAGAGGCTGAGAGGTCACACGGCCCGTGAGTACAGTTCACCAAGCGACCTGCAGAGCGACCAAAAACAAAATCTATGCCGCTCATCAGTCCCAAACTGCTCAAAGTACAAGGCAACAGGGATGACTGTGGGCATAACTCGCCTTCATCTCGTTTAAAGCTGCCGTAACCGTTCACACATTGTCTTACTGCCCATTTTTCTCCACATGTTGTCTGGCAGGACCTGGTATTTTAGGAAGCAGGAGGAATTCTCCCTTTGCGTCTGAAAAGGACAGAGGCGTTTTAAAGCCAGTCAATTTTGTGCGTTTGTGCCGAGCGTATGTGTGCTTCCGCGTGTCTCCTCCCTCAGCGTTCATTAAGATGT
Source organism: Orestias chungarensis (assembly GCA_032876305.1). NCBI lineage: Eukaryota > Metazoa > Chordata > Actinopteri > Cyprinodontiformes > Cyprinodontidae > Orestias > Orestias chungarensis. The sequence goes on from JAVLVB010000913.1 coordinate 2,105,185, forward strand.
GAGAACCATAGGCTGGAGGTGTCTGGTCCTGGGGGTTCAAGGTGTTTGAGAAGACCTGCGGAGGGTGGCACAGGAGGGGAGAGGGCCATTTCCTGCTTCAACCTGTTATCTACGGCAGGAACCGCAGGACTTCTCACACAAAAGTGTCAAGTTTCCCGCAAAAATGTCATGAGCATATGGACTCCGTTTCCCTTTTGTAACTTTGGTCGTCACTGAGGTTGTCTAAAGAGTCGGTGAAGTCGGGAATGTTTGGTGGCCACCAGGGAGCCAAGTGTTAACTTTGTCAGCTGTTTTCTCTCCGGGTTAATTAAAGAAACCTGCGGTGCAACGTGAGCCCGTGCGAAAGGGAACACGCTCGGCTCAACTGGCCTGATGAGACGTAGAGGGAACGTCATCACCGGCGGCTCAGCCGCTACATGTTTTAGCAGACAATCGGAGAAACGCTGTTTATTTTAATCGGTGCCTGAGTAATATCTCAGATGGTATAAAGCTAAAAGGTAATCGTTGGCTCTGCTTTATATTGTCGTGCATGGAAGGCTTTGAGCTCAAGTTCGCTGTCAGTTTAATTCAGGGATGCTTTGACGGGATATTGATATATTCGGCAGCTTTGCCCTTTTCACTCAGAACCTGCCGTGGCAGCAGCCACTCACTCAGCGTTATGATCTTGGCATACATTTTGGGTTAAGCCACCTTCTTAAACAGCCATTAAACCCAGTGGGGTGATGCTAGCCGGAATGAGAGACGATAGAAAATGATTTAAAAACTCCCATTAGTGGGAGGAAATCACGGCCCTAACAAGTCAGCGGGGATCTGCACAGTCTCGTTGCATCCTGAGCTTGTTAGGGATCTTCTTCTAGCTAACCTGCTGTGTTGTTGCCGTTTTTCAAAGACGCACAAGTGTTTATTTTGTTCCCTTTTTGCTGCCGCCTCTGTAGCAACGGCGAAGGTTTCAGCAAATAGTTTTCACACTCAACTGTAAACTGGTGCTGGGTTTGATGAAACGATAAAACTCGTAGCCGTCCAGCTCTTTATTAGTACCAACGTTTCGCAAATGAAAGAAATGAAATAACTGCTTTAACTGCGTCCTGGTTGGCTAAACAGAGCGGCGTCCGGATGCAGTGGCACAGTCAGAGGAGCAATCAAACATGCGTTAGCCACAATTTGTCCTACTGTACTTTGTATTGATGATCAAAACTAATATTTTGTAGAAGTTTGGATGATGGCGCCCGCAGGCCTTCGCAACCCTACAAAGATCAGCGTTGGATGATTGATGGATGGATGTAGCTTGAATTGGTTGTGTAATGCTTTTTTTTTTTTTATCCATACCGACATTCAGTTTCAGATTTTCTGCTGATTTTGGTAAGTAAACTTTAATGATTTAGCGCTTTGCTAATCAGACGGCGCTTTACACTGAAGCCACATTCACCACTGATACATACATCGGTGGGCAACTTGGTGTTAAGATGCCTTGCCCAAGGGCACATTGACGTTTCTGCCACCCATGTCACAGGTGATGGGAAACTCATCTTAACTTGTTGATTCTTCATTCTATTTTCTGGACAATGTCGGATTTTATTTAGCTTTGCGATTTATTTTAATTTAATTTAATTTTTTTACGGAAGTTTTCGTGTCTTCCATTTCTTGTGGACTTATTTAAAGGTTCATTTCCAAATCATCCAGGCATCGTACGGTTGCCAGTCCCAATAGAATCACTCTTCCATTTATGATTATTGTATCACCAAATTTTCCTCGAAAGCACTTGAACCTGAGAGAAAAATCAAGTTTCTATGTATGTTAGATAAGGGAATAACATTTTTTTTTTTTTTATCAGACTGAGGATGATGGGGGGGGGGGGGTGAGTGAGCAAATAAAATTATAGGTTATTAAAGCATCCGCACACTGATCAAAGTTGCGCCCATAAACAGATTTCCCCCTGTTTCAGA
>JAVLVB010000913.1:2111725-2132902 GCA_032876305.1 Orestias chungarensis
TCCCCCCACTGCCCTGTCCTCCTAATCCCAGCTGAGCTCATTATGATCTAGCCCGGCTGCCTCTCTCCGAGCCTGAGCTGTCCGAGCTAATTACAAGGCTAGCAGTCCTGGTGCCGCCAATGCTGCCTGTTAAGGGATGTCCGTCCGCTTTCCTGCCTGACCGCGACTAGCGCCGGACAGAGCTGAGTTTTAGACGTTCTGAAGGCGTACGTCGGGGTGGAAAGACCACTATAGACATGCAGGGTCCTTGGATCTGACCTGCAGAGAGATCCAGCAGAGGCTGGAGAGCGCCTAGCCTCCTCCTAGCCACGGAGGCAGGGAAGTCCGCTGGGGTTAGTGTTGATTCCCGTTATGTGCCTCTGCCCAGCTCCACCTTATTTCCTCTGTTCCTTGCCCAGGGACCTCTCCTTAGCCGGGTGGCTGCTGCAAAGTAAACTTAGCTGGGCTCCTTAAACTTGTGCTTTGGAAAACTCTTCATCTCAGGGCGTTTATTCTCACACACAAACTCAGCCTCTTTCCTGCGTTGACATTTTCATCGGTTGTAAGTTGTAGCGGGAAGGTTGTGGACTAGGCTGTTGTTAACCCAACGTTTAAATTATTTCTGCTCAATAAAAGAAACCTTTTGAAAGTCAGAGACATGAGTCCAAAAAGTCTGAACAGATGAAGTGAAGCAAAAGCGAAGTAACCTACAAAAAACTCGCACTTAAAGCTTTTTTTCCATCTAGTATTCTGTAATAATTGTTTGTGAACGTCATGTTAGACAAGCGTTAGCAATTAACCACTAATTACATAGTGACATTAAAAAAATAGGGCTTTTATCAGTAGTAGGAGTCTCTCTTTAAACTGTCGTTTTTGCTCCTCATCATCGTGATTTGATTTACAGATGTATCCTTTCACCTTCTGCTTGAACTGCGCTTGTGAAACACCGGACAGATGATCCACTGTGAATATTGCTCTGTTAATTCCTGCTCAATAGATCTCCCGCTGTTCTTACCTCTAAACCCGGATAAAAGATCGAGGAAGGTGAAACACTTTTGCTTTTATGGTTGATATAAACCCCCACACAGCTTAATTTTATGTCACAAAGCTGCCTTAGAGGAGGTAATATGCTTCTTTTTTTGATATGCACATATATATTCTGAGGCCTAAAAGCGCTCTAAAGAGATTCAGGTCTGACTGATCTTCACATCACCCTGTCAAAATGGCTTCATGCTTGACAGCAGGGGTTCCCAAACTATCCAGATCAGACTGGGGACCCCCTAATCACACAATTATTTAACTTTCTTTTAAAATAAATGTGGACTGGAGTAATTGTGCTTTTTTTCTAATTGCTTATTTTAAAACATAAAAATATGAGTTGCATTACATTTATTACATTATTTAATTGTGCATTTATTTATTTAATCACTTGGTTATTTAATTTTGTCCCTTTTGACCTCCCATACACTTCAGGAGTCACATAAGTATCATTCTGAAAATACTCCACGGATCATCCACTTCAGGAAACCTTGACAACAACTGCACTCAAAGATGTGCTATATAATTAGAATCTTAAACACAATCACTATACCTGACATAAAAAAAAACAGAAGAAAACATTCATGGACTTACCACATCAAGGTTAAACATCCTCTCTCTGTAATATGGAGGATTCATAATAAAAGCTTTAATATCACTTCTATAATTAGAAACGGTAACTGGGGGGATCTCAGTCTAAGACATTTTGTGGCGTTTTAAATTTCTAAGCGGCTGTGGATGAGAGATATTTTCTCACCCCAACTTCAAGTAAATCTAAAATAATCTGGTCTCTGGTAGAGCAAAGATACTTCCTGAAACCAAAGGCTTCCAGTTTCATGATAACGAGTTACTGTTCTAGGTTCATTCCTACAGCTAGCTGTTAGAAACACGTTAAGCTTTGTGCAACTATTAAAAACAAATTTTCTTCTCATCATTTTTCTTGTTACGTCTGACATTACCCTTATTAATCACTTTACACATTTTAAGCAGCTTCCGGATGAATATTTGTTCACTTTGCCTGTTACTTCAGAGGTAAAATAAAACTCCATTAAGTTGCTTTTTGTGGGATTTCTGGCAACTATGGACGTTGTGTGTAAAGCTGCTGGGGAATCTCTTTATCCGCCTCATTATGCTTCTGTCTCTGGCGCTCCATGTCCATGCTCGTTAATCGTTGTTAAAGGTCTGTTTGTGGAAAGAGGCAGGGCTTATTTTGGCTGCATAAACAAAATAAACACGGCGCGCACCCTCAGACTGAAGATGCTGCTCTCAGACGACATCAAAGCACGGGTTAGAAAGCGATTACCGGGGGAAAAAGCCTTTGAGATCATTTGCGCTGCTCCTCTGCAGAGAGTGACCATTATGGATGTGAACCTCCCCAATAAGCGACGTTGACTCTAATTAAGTTTAATAAAGTTTGCCCTAATGTTCACCGTATTCCAATATTTTGTTTCTTTTCATCTTGAGTTGCTGAAAGGTTTTAGAGGTAATGAGAGTCTTTTGCCCATTTGGACCAGATATTATTTGGAGGAGGGACACATTTGTGGACAAAAAACAGAGTTATTTATTCATGTTTTTTAATTAGTAAAGTCAGTTTTCTTCATTAATTACTTTTAAAACGGATGGCATGTCAAAAAAAGAATCTTTAGTCAAAGAAAGTTGGGCTGAAAGTAAAAAGCATATGTCAAAATCAAAACATTGTATCCATTATCGTCAGATTTAAGAACCACTGGTGCATTAACCAGAACTCTATGTTTAATACATTACAATTTTACAGAATTAATTTAGTTTAAACGGTGGACCGTAGCTACCCTTAAATAATCTGTGTAGAATTTAGAATTTAATCAATTTTAACAGTTTAAACACCAAAAATATTAAACTATGCATTCATACGCACTATAAAAGCATCTAAATGCTACCATGAAAACAAACAGTCTTCCTTATCTTTATCCCTTTGGAGTTTAACTAATCAGTGTGAAGGAAACAGGACGGGTCTCCTGAATTGCATGTCAGACTTTTGCTGTATTTTTACATTTTAAATATGTTCTTTGTGAAAATCTGTGAATAAGTGAATATGCAAATACTGAAATGTGAAGAAAAATTGGTCCACAATATTATATTACCAACCCACAAAATCATGCTGCTTCACACCAGTAGTATTATGTAGGGATGCACCACTATGGAAATTTGTCTCACGAACAATATCCATTATTTATGTAGCAGTTGAGGCTAATAATCGATATTTAGCAATACTAAATAGTTACATGTATGCATTTAGCGGATGCTTACATCCAAAGCGACTTACAAAACAGGGCTGAACATAGATCTATAACACAGTTTACAAGTTATAAGTTACCTGCAGCGTCCTGGAAGAACATTTAACATGACCTACAACATTCAATCAAAACACTGATTGCAAGAGTACCATGCATTGAGTGCAATAAGTTAACACGACATAATAAAAGCATTTAGAGCTTCAATGCAAGAGATACTCCCTGTAGAGATGGGTCTTCAAGGATTTCTTGAACGTGGACAGAAAATCTGATCTTCTGATAGTGCATGTAAGATCGTTCCACCAGTCTGGAACCAGAGATGAGAAGAGCCTAGACTGGCTGTGTCAGTTGGCGCTCCATGGAGGAACATAGCTGGCGTTTGACACGTGAAAAAAATCAAGATTCTGTTTCTCAGAAAATCTGACTGATTCGTAAAACTATTTTTATCACATTATGTCCATTTTCAATATATGAACCTAGTAGTTGATTGAGTGTCCTTAATGTGTTATTAATAAAGACGAGCGGCGTGTGGCTGTGCTGCGTTGTTTAGGAAGCAGACGTTGCATTGATAACTTCTGCTCATCTAGTTTGTTAATTCTGGCATTTCTACTGTTCATCTTAACTGGGGGTTTTGCCACCCGTGGCTCCAGAGCCAAATGTGTCTTTGTAGGCCTTCCACAGTGTCTCTTAATAATTTTAGTCAAAGGTTATGTTGAAATTAGTAAATGCATTGAAACTCGTCTACAGAAGGAGCCTGAGGGAACAAGATTAAACATTTCTCTAAAACAACAAAAAAAGGCCTTTTCACGTGGTTCTTGAATGGGACTTTACTAGAAGCAATAAGGAAAAAAGCTCTTTGCTCAAAAATGGCTGATCTCTGAACATAACAGTAAGACTTTATTTATCCATGTCTAACTTCGGTTTAAAGCACCATTTCCACTTGCAGCCATCCCTGCTGTGTTGTTAATTTTCTCATATGTACAAACAAAACCATATTCTGGTTGATGGTTGGCGTCAGAAAGCGTTGCTTTATGGTGCTGGGTGTCAAAAAGAGTTGAAATATTAAGACCGGATGCCCGAACCAGATTCCATTTCCCCTTTAAACCCATTGGCTCCAGTCCAGGCCCACTGTGACATCTTTATAGCCAAGATGACAGCTTTACCATCATCCACATTGATCCCGTAGAAGACCGTTATGAAACTCTTCCTGTAATGCCTTCAATGTGTCTGAAGGCTTCCACTTTTTGACCAACTGTCTGAAACCCCAGATGCCACCATAGAGGCCCTCTGCTGGTCAATCTGTGCATGTCAGCTCTTTACAAACAGTTCAGTCACTAGATTTTGATCTAAGGACTTTTGTTTGTATTTTTATTTTGTCCCTGGCACATCTCAGGAGCATATTTTATACTCAGATCACCTCTGGCTTAGATAATTCCCCATCCTACACAGACGAAGCAATCACAGCGTCATTTACGTGTTCGTAAATAAAGTTGCAGGGATGTTCCATCTCCAAAATGTGACGTTGGGAAACGTGAGAACCCGCACCAATGAGCTCCATTTCAAATCCAATCTTTTTCCTGTTAGCGAAACTATGCTTATCGCTCAGCAAAACTGAATGTTTGGAACATGAACTTGTGTTCAGCATCAATACTATCAGCATCTGAAAAGGCATAAAAGAGAAACATGAGATGAACTAGGCTCTCTCTTTACATGCTGCATATTTTAGCTCGCTGGTCCCATTAACAGCCTGGACACATAAGGCATTGCTGGCGTCTCATCGACTTGAGTTCATTTATGGAGGAAAATCTATAAAGAAGCGACACATATCCATCTGCTCCCTCATTTCTCTCGGGAGAGACATTTGTGTACTTATGTAAGCAGCAGCTCAAAGATCAGGACTCTGGACTGTGTGAGCTAAATGTTCTTTTTTTCTTTGCTCTCTTCTGCAATGGCCATTAACATCTCTGAGGTAAATGTCTATACTACGCAAACTATATAAAGAATCTCTTGCTGTTTGAACGAAAATGAAGCTTTTACATTTCAAATCGGTCATTAGACGTCAATCCAAGCTGCTGTTCGTAATGAGGTAACTTCAGGAAGAATGCCACTAGATCCGTTGGAGTTCAATTGTTGTGTTTTTCTCCGAATCTCTGGAACAGAGGGGAGGGAAATTATGTATGTGTTTCAGGTGTGCTGGTCTCGGTGGGCCCTCGTCTATCCTCAAAAGAGTACAGTTGGGGTCCTAATAATAACTTGAAAGTGCAAAGACGAAAGCATGGCTCCACATAATTAGCCTTTAGCAGGAATCAAGCTAATTGTGCAGAGGTAATTGGGTACACCTTGGTTTTCCTCTCTGTTAGAACTCGCACACATTCACATTGCACCGCATACTTCGCTTTCTCGTTGTTTCATGTTGCTTGTCACTTTGATTTCAAGGTGAGCTAGAAAGCATTTTAATTAGATGATTTCCTTACAGTGCCACTATTCTCTCCATTTGTGTTGGAAAGCCAGCATCAAAATGTTTGGAGAAGTTTCAACAGTCGTGTATTCCCCTGTGAAATCCTATATTTTAGAGATCTTGGTGGTAATTACAAATACTTTGTGCTCTAGATTAAGTATTGCAGTCATAGATTCCAATAAATGTTTGAAAACCTCAAGGTTTGCTAATATTTTTTTCTGTTTTCTACATAGTTTTTTCCATTGGAGCATCAATACAAATCGGTTCAATTAAAAATCGTGTTAATTGCAGTTACTGTATGCAGTTCAGAGATGAGATCTGCCCTCTTCTGTGTACCTGGTGTACTCATGAAGCCTATTGGTAAACTGCTGTTTTAACAGTTTTTGGTCAGAACTGATATTTTATTGTCACTTTTCGTTGTATACACATAAGTACTACTAAGTACCATAATAACATTTGTGAAGTATTTCCTCCATATTAAATACATACATTTTTGTTAAAATATATGTCTTACTGTATCATTACAATATATTGGAAGCCAGAACTCCTGCTGGTTTTGATGGTGGTCTAAGTTCGAATTTTGGTTGCAGAATCAATAAGTTATCAGTATATTTATGAAGCCAAATGACCATATAAGGCTTTATCGAGTCCGGACTCCTAAGGCTTTCCACAACGTTCAATCGAGAATACTGATGGTGTTTAGCTACATTTCGCTGGCTCGGACTGACAGAAGCCAGGCTGCCATGCACCGGCGCTACCAGCCTTTCTGACAAACACCAGCACACAGTGGGTCAAGTGTCTTGCCCGAAGAAACAACTGAAATGAACAGAGACGGGGTCCGAAGCGGCACCGCCACACCTTTACCACTTTGAGAATTGGCAGCGTTTGTTATGCAGAGCCATTTGATCAGGACACTTTTTTTGCTCCCACTCTTCTTCTTTTTTTTTGTGAACCATAGATAATTGAATGAGATGTTCTCCACAGATGCTAATAGGTTTAGATAGAAGTCTGCAACTTCTTTTGTTTCTGTCTACTTGTCAAAGTCCATTTCCACGATTGTAAGGCAAACAATGTTACGCATTACTGTGAGCATCTGGTAGCAAATAGGCATTACTCTCATGGTTTGTGTTTGTTCGTGGTTGTTGTTTCCGTAGTTATTGTTTCTAGTTATTGTCTTAGTATGTTTAGATATATTCTCCTTTTGCATCCTAGTTTCACCATTTAGTTTTTAGTGCCTTCCTTTGTATGTCTAGTAGTTCTGTTTGATTAATATTAATGTTTTCTGTATTTTCCTTCTCCCGTTATTTACATTTCCCTCTTGTTTCCTGTTCACATTTTCTCTCTCCCTCAGCTTCAGTCTTAACCACACACACCTGTAATCACTCTGCTGTCTAATTACTTCCTTTGTTCCAGTTCTCATCCTCCCAGCTTATATACCTGGTACTCCTAACCACTCACCGCTCGATCATCCATGTTAGGTTCCTCCCTGCTCTGTGTGCTTGTTGTCGTCCTTGTTATCTCCAGTGTTCCTTCTGAGTTCCCTTAGTTCCTCGTTGTCTCCAGTCTGCCGGTCTCTGTTCTGCTGCACCTCTACATGCCAAGCCAGCATTCACTCTCTGTGTTCTGTTGCTGTTCTGAGTTCCTGTGTTCATCATCCAAACCTGGAATAAAATGCTCATCTCATCCAACGCCGTCTCCATCTTCAGCATCTGGTTTCACAACATCACAGCATTCCGTGTCAATTACAAGCACTTATCATTTAGAGTGGCAGTTCTAACATTTGAGTTTGTTCGCTGTAACGATTCCTAAGAATCACGAACATCCCATCTGTTCTTTGATGCAGATTCAGTTGCTCAAAATACAAAATACTTTTAAAGCCCTTAAGCTTTACTGCTTCTGAAAACACTCTACTATAATATATTCTATATCTCTTTCTCTAAACAATCCAGTTAATACGTAAAAATAATTAAAAAAATTCTCTGCAGAGTTGGTCTAGAAGAGGAGCTGGACATGCTGCGAGTTCAGTCTGCTATGGACCGAACCACAGTAAAGGAGCTCCACATGTGTCTGGCTAATGACCATCAAGGTGAGCACTGTTGTTTTTACTGAGCATTTTTGTCCATTGTCCTTTTTCCTCCTCTTGCGACAGTCCAGCCTGATTAATATAATTTTTAATTATTCTACCATACACCTAATAACTTTTCAATCATTGTCTGAGCGTTCAGTCAAAAAGGAAGGATTGACGTGTCAAAATGTCACCTCTGATGGTGAAGAGGCACACTCCTAGCTATCCGTTCTCCTCTGGGAAACATTTATTAACCAGGGGAATTAATACCACTCACCCCTGAGGAATTAGCAGAACAAGTCAATTAAGACTTGATCAACTCGTCGCACATCGATTGGAAGATCAGACGGCATCAGCCTTGTCTGCATGCATCATTCTCAGTGTTAAAAAGCAGATTGCTTTCTATCCTCTCAGCGACACCGTCACATGCCCAACACTTTATCCTGTTGCTTTAATTAATTAGCTCAGCACCAGCCTTTATTGATGGCTGTCTTAGGAAGTCAAGCTGAAGAACAAAAAGACAGCTTTGTAGCAGTCAACTCATTGAACTTTATTAATGTGCATAAATAAACTCTCTCATATTCCATCACAGTTAATCAATCAGAAAATCAAAGGAAAGGGATTTTTATCAAAACTTGAAGACAAACATTCTGTGTATTTCTTTAATTTTTGCCAGAAAACATGGGAACTAATAATTAATCCAGTCAAGAATTTGTTTTATTATATGAAAAAAACAAGAAAACACAAAGGTGCTCAAAGGAATTCTACTACAGATACAAGTTAGAGGAGAATTTCCCAATTTCATCTACAAATCTCTAAAGTCTAAGGAAAGATGCTTGTTGCCTTGACTTTTGAGCCATTAAGAACTCAGATACCTGAATACATTCATCTAAGATAAAAGTAAAGTATCTTAGGACTGAGTGAAGGCAGTTAAAAGTTTCTAAGCTCATGTAAGTTAATTTCATTACACCGGTAATAACCTGAGAGCCTAACCATGTTTTATTATTGTGTTCTTCTTAGCTTGCAAAGAGCTAACCGCGCTTCTGTAGATTAGGAGTCCGTGGGAATCGGAGGATTATTACCAAAATAATAGTGACGGCCACAGCGTTCTGGTGGAGAGGAACCTGTGCGACCCAATCAGACGGATGTGGGGTTGAAGTGCTCCGTCTGAGATCACACTAACGAAAGGGGGCAGATGAAAGGAGCAGGGCCTTTGAGCTGCTTCCTATGAGGAGTCATGGGAGGGACGTTAATGTATGCGGCGGTGCCAGAACCTCCTTCAACTGCAGGTGACTGGGGAGCCACCACGTCTTCTTTTCAAGGTAGTGCTGAGGTGCCAACTCCCATGCCACTAACGCGGGAGCCGGATAATTGTCTCTCAGCCTGGTTATGTACCCAACGAACACAGCAGCCCTCCTGTCCTTTTTGGTGCTCTGTGTGATTTAATGTGACGTGTAAGGAAGACAAAAGGCCAGCCTAATTCGATGTTACAAACTTCCCTGGGCAAGGCGTCAACGCAAAGCAGCGGCAACTATAACTTCCTCCTCCCCTCCCCACTTTTTCCCCGTAGAAAAATCCAACTGACCTGAAAAGTCAAGGTCCTGAATATTTAATGTTTCCAGCTCATTGTACAAATTATTTTGGTCGTCTTGTCATGAATCCTTAAAAACAGAGAAGGGGAGGCAGAAAGTTTTTGACTGTGGTGTGTTGCCCTTTGCATGTAGGGGATCAGAGCTACTTTCACCTTGGCAGGTAGACGCTCCGTCTCAAACAGTGACACAAACGTGTTTTTCTGCTTTACACCCTTGAGCGCTGAGACTTAGGCATGCGTTCTGTTTTTTTTATTTTTTTATCATCTGCAATCAGATGTTTGCCATTCCTATCATTGATGTTTCCACAATAAGGCAGCGATGTGTGTCTGTTGAGAATAGACGTGCTCTGAGGAAACACAGAGGAGTACAAAGCAACGCAGCCCGGGGCTTCCGCTCACCTGGGACTCCAGCACTTCTCCTGGTTTGTTTAAGGTCCCGCGAGAAAAGTTGCACACAGTCAGAACGACCGGCTGCCTTTGAAGACTGTTTCATGGTTTCCTTACGGGATGTAGAGTAAAACGCCTTCCTGTTAATCTGGAATTTAAGGGCCTGTAGCTGGTGAGACTTTTAAAACAGCAGCCGAGTCTAAGCTTTTAAGGACACCTGAAAACATTGTCAGCGCTGTGATTGACTAAAGACCTCAGGAGGGGAATTAAAGACTGCGCTGATGTTAATTGATTTAATGTGTCCTTTTTATTATAATTCTATTGATTGCCTCGCCAGGGTTTGACACAGCGTGTCACAATAACGAGCTTTGTTCCCGTCTGCAGAGCTGCTTCGCAAAGTGGCGGAGGAGCAGCAGGTCAAAAGCAGCACTCCGAACGAACCTCCGCTTTCATCGAGCCGGCTGAAGCTGTCTTTTAAAAAGGTACGGCACCGTGTCATCTCTAAGTGCTCCGTGTCATTACCAATAAAAGAAACCCGGCAAAGTCGTCTCCCGGAAAATTTGGCTTCGCTCTTTCAAGGAAGATTTGAAGGTCTTTATCACTTTGTAGTCATTTCAAAGTCAAGTGTCAGCCGCTAAGTACTTAGTTTTCCTCCGAGCTACGATAAGGAACTCGACCATAAAGTAGTATTTTGTGGGAACTTTGATTAGAGCAGAGGTGTTAGTAGGTTGCATTTGTTTTAAAATCTGGCTTGAATGAGTTCATAGGAGGCTGTATCTCTGTTTTCATGACGGTAAATCATCGCAGCTGGTGATGGCTTTCTAATTTAGTTTGAAAGATATCCGGCTTCACCAGCAGGAAGAGTGTGAGAGCATGAATAAACACCTGGAGGCACAAACCCAGCAGGCAGCCCCTGTCCTCTTAAACAGTCTCCACTCAGGATCTAACAAAAAGGCCTGCATGGTTGCTGTTTTATTTAATTTTTAAGACAGATCAGGGTGAGGGTGCGGCAGTTCAATGTCCACACCCTGACATCACCCACCCAAAAGCCACTCCATCTAAAGCATCAGTGATTACAGCCTTAATTCTGACTGTTGGACATTCATAGATTTAAAAACTAAAATTTTAACTATTAGATGAATAGTTTAAATGTGATGATCATTAGTTTCATATTTAAAATTTGCTGCTTCATAGTAGAACCACATGTCATTATAATACGGTTGTTTTGTGCAGAGATGTTCCAAGATGTAGAAAATACCTATATGTCTTCGCAACCACGTTTGAACTGAAGAGTGAACTGTTGTCGGTGATCTTAATGGTGTGTTCACGGATAATATTTTTAGATATGTCAAATTCAATCAAACCTGAATCATTACCAATAATAAATAGAAATAAACCAATAACCAAAATCTGAAGTTTGTGCTCGGAAAAGTCTCTTATGTATTTTTATTGGAAATTTAAAACAACATGGTAACTGTCCTATGCTTTTCCGCTTACACCATCAGAACTGCATTTATCCCAGATACTGGAGGTTTGAAGATAAAAAAATAAAATTGTAGAACTTGTCGGGAGGTGAAAAGGGAGAGGATGAACCAGTGCGGTAAAATAACTTAATAAGAAAATAAATCAGCTAAACAGTGTTAATGAAATGCGCAGCTTCGTTACTTATTGTGTCATTTTGTTTTTCGTCTGCAGAAAAAAAAACAAGCAACAATAAACAAATAAATGTGGAACAAGACGCGCAGCCCCCAGTCAAGAACTCTGTTCTAAAACTTCTGGAGACAGAAGTTCATATTATTCATAAAAATAATGTTCAACTAAGTCAGCCTCCTGCTGAACATTCAGAATAATAAAGATAAAAATAAAATGTGAATTTAAACGTGCAGCATAATAAGAGTTCAGTGTTGTGTTAATGTGCTGGAAACTCTATTTGGTTGTATGGAATCCGACCTCATTTTTGTGTTCTTTGACTAAAAATGAACAAATATTTTACACTGTTGAGGTCATTTGTTCCTCTCTATACTTTAGTGTTGGACGAAACAAAAATTTAAATGGAAAAATGGGTCTTTTTGATAATTTACTTGGTGTTTTTTAGATAAATCTGTTGGAGCAGAGGATAGCGTCAGCGGAGGAGCAGAGAAACGTGCTGAGAGAAGAGAGACAACAGTTACTTCAGGCCAATGAAGACCTGAAGCGCAACTGCAAAAGACTTCAAGCCTCCATTGATTATTTTAGAGAGGAGCAAGTTGAACGAGAAGTAGAGGCCCAGACCCGGGCTCTGGCCACGGATGATCGGCACTGTGGGGAGATCGTGGCTCTAGAAGCCCGTCTGGCCACGTCTCAGAAAGAGATCACCAAGCTTAATCATCAGCTGCTGAGACTAAGGCAGGAACTGGGTATCGTGAGAGCAGCCAGGGACTTCCACAGGAGCCGAGCAGCAGGGCCGGCTCGGGCGGCAGGGATTGCAAACATTAGCGGCAAGGTCAAACCGAATGGAACCTGGCACAGAGGTCTCCGACGCCAACGCTGCCACCGAACAGTCAGCTCCAATCAAGCCATCAGCTGGCAAGGCCGCAGCCCCAGTCCCACTAAGGACGAGTGGGAGGACGTGAGCGCAGAGAGGTAATGATCCACGAGCACACGCGCAGACACCCGCCCGTCCAAACCCCCTCATTATTTGTAGGCGGCTAGAGCCGAGGAGACGGGCCAGCCGAATAGTTTGGATGCAGCATCAAGGGGACAACGTGCATATGCAAAGCGTAAGCAAACGGGTGATTGAATTTCATTGTCTGTCTAGTTGGTATTCAGAAGCCAAAACAAGAATGTGAGCAAGAATGATGGCGAGAAGGAGAGAGGAGGGAGCATCTACTGTCAGATCCTTGTGAAATATCCTGGGACGACTTGCTCGCAGCTTATTGACTGAAATTTGCATGCAGAATTAGCCACCTCTCTGCACAGAGTTGAACCGATGCCAGAAAAGCCCAGGGATGAGGGGGCCGCCAAAGCCTTGATACCTTCCAGTGATGCCATTTTCATGCACTAGTCACGCTAGCCCGAAATTGACAGTTTGGCAGTTTGATTTAATTTACTGGTTCTTTGCATATTTACAAACCCCCCCTGACAGCGCTAAGGATCCCCCTGCTCGGACCGCCCGCCTCCCCCCGTCCTGCTCACACGCACACATACGACCGCACACGCTGGGAGGCTCACCCCACCTTGCGTCTAGTTAGGTTGGTTATCTTCTGGCACGTCGGCTCACAGATGTGTGCGCGCGCGACGTTCGGGTTTCCCTCCCCGACACGCACCTGCGCGTCTTCCTCCGCGCTCCGCTCGCCTTAATTCCGTTAGATAAATTTTGAATGACCCACCTCGGATCGGTACCAGATGTCTACATGATGTTTAACAGCCTCTAAATTAACAACCATCGACGGTAATTATTTCATGTATGTTTTATGCAAAAGTAAGCCGCCTACTCGTTTCCTGAACACGTTCCTCCCCTTACTTTATCCAGCCCTCCATCCCTCAGTCCTTGCTTGCTCACCATCTCTTCACCGACTAATTCATCACATTGTAATCCTCCCCAGCTCTATCCGCATGAGGCCATTTACCAGGGACTGGGTGCACCGATGCCCAACTTTCCTAATGCCCCTCCATGTTGCTAATAAGCAGCCGTCTAATTAAGGCTTTACCTGAGAGGAGGATCTAAGCGGATTTGTGAATAGGGGGGTTTAAACCGAGATTTTGTCTTATTTAAGGCACCTGTCAACTGATTTGATACTGTAAAGCCTTCTGTGTTTCTGATGTCGGAGGGATCTGTTGCTTTGTGTCATCAGAAATGAGGTAATTTTGCCAAAGCAAATTCAAATGGAGATGTCACACTCATTAATGTATGTGACGAGCAAAAAAAGTGGTCCGTCGTACGATGGTGGGTGAAATTGATAGTGCAGGGCTTTGGCTTCATGTCCTTAAACAAAAGCAAGAGAGCGTTGTTGTCGGGTCTCTAGGTACGGTGTCTCCATCCACCAGGAAAATCTAGAGGCGCAACGGGTTTAGTTAGTTTTGCAGCATGAAACTGCAAACTTGCACGTTGTGGAGCTGCACATTCACACTGTTGCCTCACATTTTTGTCCTCGTGCAAGCTGGGGTTCTCCCTGGGTGCTACGGTCCGAAAACCTTGATCCCCGTGACTTTGCAAGGATGAGCGAATGTTGACGATGGATGGATGTGGAAGACAAACAGAATGGAGTGCAAAATTTAGACCTTATGAAGAATAATTGGGAGACTGTGGTGTGCATTCACAGACAGCCTCCCTTATTGAACCTTTTGATGCAGTCACACCTTTGTGTCTTGTGTGGTGTCCCTCTACTTACCTTTCACACCTTAACACTGAAGTTGTGCTAATTATGATTTTCTTCATCCATCAAACTCAACAAACAGAATATGTGAACATCAGTTTTCAGGTCTTCCCATAGATTTTTTTGTCATGTAAATCGCATCCATGTGTATCAAAAGGGATGTTTAGCTTAATAGGAATCTGTCGGATTCATATTGAGCTAAACATCAGGGGGTTGGTCTCTCCCTGTAAAGCAGGGGATTTTAGTACTTTGGTGTCTTGATCCTTGAGAGGATGGTAGAAATGCAGTCACAGCTCCAGATGGAGTTGATCCAGAAAGTGATGGTTGACGTTGGTCACCCGGTGTTTTCAGGGCTTTGGACGTAAAGACTGTCGGATGGCGGAGAGGCGATGTCAGTGCTGTGCCTATTTTTTCAAGATTAGGGAGTTATATTCAGTATCGGTAAAAAACAAAACAATGCTGTTACAGAATCTTGTGAGTCAGCTTAACTTTGAGTCAGCCTATGCTTCTTTCTCTTTAATGCTTGTTTCTCTTTAAATGAATCCCCCTTTGGTTTCCCTCATAGTGATTAGCAATCCTCCAGACCGGATTTAACCCCGCCTTGCCCCCACTCTTGTCATCTTCGTTAGAGCCCCAACTCGGCGGTCTTTACCTCTGCTGCTTCTCCCAAGCCCCACCTTAATAAACCCACCAGCGTAAATGTCACTGGCTTCCACCTTCACGTCAAAGGTCACTGTCAATAGACCTGTGTGAGTCTGTGTGTGTGTGTTTCAAGAAGCCCTCGCCGGGCTTCTATCAGATGCAGGTTTGCTCCGCTCAGCCATGCCTCTCACACATGTCTGTCACACTCGGAGGGCTAATGAAGGCCACGGCCACTCTCATACATGTTGATGCATTCGCCAACAGCTTCAGACGTTGCAGCCTTCACTTAATTTACGCCCACATTTACACTTCCAGCTCAGAAATTGGACGGGACATTGATTTTCTGTTGGACGGAGGTGGGGCGGGGGGGGGGGGTGAGATTGCACATATTTTTGCTTGATGTCAACTGAATCAACCATAAAAGGTAAATTGGATACTTTTATGTTCATGGGTGGTACTTTGTGAACTCCTTGGCTGTGCTAACTTTACCTTTCTCTGCAGTGACGGTGGTGAGGAGTACTCGGACAGTCTGAACGGGGGGTCCTCTGGGACCGAGCCCGACGGATGGCGAACTAAAACAAAGGTTGGTCTTAAATAATTTGTCCTTTTAACTGTTTTTGGTTTGAGAGCCCAAATTTGCAGATTCGACCACCAGGATGTGTTTCCCATGCTTGACTGCATCTGCAGGTCTATCATTCTAATTAGTTTTATATAAAGACCATTTATAAAATATATATAAATACCATAAAGTTGTGTTTAATTGAATATTGTAGATGGATTTTACCTCCTTCTAGCAAGTAAAATGTTAGTTGGTTCCCCATGATTAGCACAGCAGCAGCAAACCGCTTCTTCCTGGCTCTGATTGGTTGCGTCTGACCATTTGTGTAAAATGCAGTAGGACCACTGAGAGAATCCAAATAAGCTTGATTTTTTATTTTTTTAGTTTATCCCACAGATTATCTGTCTCGTGTTGTACCGTTGTAGTTACGCAATCTTCTGTAGGTTTCAGCGTTAGCCGGCCAGAGTGTCTTGTTATCGGCGGAATGAGCTTCCGGAGGACGTTCTGACCTCATCTTTGAATCCTCACACATCCTTGTTCTCTTAAAAGGACGCTCAGATTCATTTTACGTTCTCAATGTTAAGTTTTTTTTTGTTCTACCTCAACAGTCACACCATTTATATTTCATAGTATACTAAACAGCCTGATGTTGCTATAGATCTCATTACGTGTCTTCATGTTAGGCCTGTGATTTGGTTTAAGCTTTTTGTTCTTTTCACCTCTTTATTCGAGACGAAAGGGTTGCTGTCTGCGAGCGGTCAGGACCACTTTCCAGTCTGATCCCTTCGATATGCCCATCAACTCCTCCAGCCCCTCATTTGTTTGACACTGCGGGTCCCCACACAACACGGCGTGTCACAAACCAAAGAGTTCATTTCCCCTCTTGCTCTGCATGTGTGATCAAACCTGGCTCTGATTAGATCTTAGCTGATGTCGGGAGGATGTGGTTGTTTGATGTCGTTACAAACATGTTTTGCATTGGGAGGTGTCGCGCGCACACACACACCTCACATGCACATTTTATGCTTGCAAATGACAACCCGCTCACACCGTGGGATGAATCGGAGCTCCGAGACGGTGATTGAACAAAGGCGGCGTTTGCAAGCAGCTGTCAGAGTCGATATCCACGCCGGGAGTCAGCTACAGTAGGGGCTTGTTGAACGTGTTCAGGTGAATTATTTAAGCGCGGGATGATTTGTCTTGTTGTGTTATGCTGAGCACAGTCTGTGATCACAGTGTCACCGCGTTTCCCTCGTCTCAGCGAGCGCAGCCCGTCATGAAACGGCGTTTCACTGACTCTCCTGCTCTTTCAGCGCTACAGACGTTTGCCGATCCTCAGCGCAGGAGCACCAGCACCGAGATCCAGGAGACGACAAGGTAGCGCAAGTTTTCACAGCCAAAACCAAAATAAGGTTACAGTACCTTGCAAAAGTTTTCATATCGTTTGTAATGTTCCAAACATTGTCAACTGCAAATTTCAGCAAATTTTATTGTGGTTTCATTTTGCACAGACCGGAATTTTTTTAGATAAAAACTATTGTAACCATTTTCCTTTAATTGAATTTTTACAATTCGTACTCAGTTTAGCAATTCAAAACAAGTCGTCTCAAGGCAGCTAACTCGAAAAATCATTTTCATTTATTTAAACATATATCCCAATTCCCCCCGGTTATCAAACAGTTTCTCATATTTAGTTTATCATTTCAATTTAAAAGTTACCTAATTTAAGGAAACCCGTCAGCATCGAGTCATTCACTCCTCTTGGACCAGCATGCAGAAACCGTAGCTGATGGCTTACAGTGTGTTGTTGACTTTGCATTAATCCCTTAGACCAGGGGTGCACAACCTTTTCCAGCTTCAGAGCTACTCAAAAGATGCCTATTTATTTTGTCAATTTTATTTTATATTATATATTTTATTCTATTATATTTATGTTTATTTTATAGTATTTACATTTTAAATAAAAATAAAATAGCTGTCAATTTTTTTGTATATTTTAATGCAATTTAAATTTAATCTATAACCCATACTTTGTCTTGCATAACTCTATTAACCACACTCTGGAACGTGTGTGATTCTCCCCAAGCACAAACAGACGCGAGTAAGTGAGATTGAGCTTATTTTTTTGTTCTTAAAGCTCATCCAAGCGAAAATGAAAACTGAAGCACAATGTTCATTGGTTTAGCAGCTTCCACTCTCCGCGTGTCTCCTGCCTCCGTCTCTCTACAGCTCCATCAGATTTGAGCTGACGCAAAGCTAACTTAGAGCGCTCATTCGTGCTTAAATGCGCACCCCGTAGCTGCCCCGTATGTGAATCAAAAGACAAACGAAAGGATACATTGCGCTAATCTATTTACTCTAAGGTCTGCCTTATATGGAGCGTGCATGTAGCGACAGTGGAGAGGAAAACATCCCATTTAAATGGAAGAAATCTCCCACAGAACCAAAACCTGGGTCAGTATAAGCAGCCAACCGCTGCAAACGATTAAGTGGAGCAACAGTCCTCGGTCAGAGGCCGCTTTAGATTAGTTTCAACATGGACTACAACAGGAGACTTGACACTAGGGTGGAGCTTCAGCTTCCAACAGGACAACCATCATAAACATCCAAGCATAGCTGCAAATTAATTAACCCTTTAAATCAAATGAGAGCTCTAGCTGCATTGTAAAATGGTCTCCGTCGTCATCGATAGCTTTATTTTAAAAGAGCCGTCGTTGAAACAAAGTGCCGTACATCAAAGATAAATACAACAATAAAAAGAAGAAAGGAGAAGATCACAGGTAGTAAAGGTACAATAAAAACAATATAGTAAGACAGAGCCGTAAAATAGGCCAATTAAAAGAAAGTAAAACTAAGTTACGGTTGGGTTGAAGGCCAATAAGTAAATTTAAGTGGTCCATAGCTGTGGGGTTTCACAATATATTGACCTAAAAGTCGTCCACACATATGCACACCACACTTTCCAGATTTGTTATTATATTTTTGTGGTTTTAAAATATTTGCGTTCCCTCTCACTTGGCTGTGGATTGACATTTTTCTTTCAACTCTTTAACCAGTTAAAAATCAAAATTGTAAATGATTCTGTTTAAACCTATTTTAGCTCTCACTCGTGCACACGTTTATTTCTGCATGCGCCTGGTAACTCCCAGCTGGAGCTTCTAAAAACAGACTTTCTGAGTTTCCCTGCACACGTCACCTCTGAGACATCTGCGTGTTCTTCCTCCTGTTAGACGATAAACAGCATGAGCCCTGGGAGCGTGGGACAAGAGGGGAGCAGCGCAGGCGGAGGATGAAGAGGATGCTGATGAAGAACCGCCGCCTCTCCTCCTCTTCTCTGCAGCAGCGCGTTGAGTCTCTGCAGCGCCACATAGACATCCTGCAAAGTGCCAAGAAGGATGCTCTCCTTGTAGCCCGAGAGCTCCGAGGGGCCAACGAAGAGAACAAGGCGCGGCTCAGCTCTCTGACTGAGCAACTCGACAGCAGCAAGCAGCTCACACAGGTAACAAGGAAGGACTGGTTTAATGTTTGTAGACACATTTTTGTTATTTTTGTCATTTTTTAATGACAGAGCCGACAGCCCAGCAAACAAGACAAGTTTTTATTTGTACAGTGGCATTCATACACAAGTGTTTCACAATAAAACAGGTGCAGAGGGAAAGAAAACAACATTAAATGAGCTCTGGGTTCGCTGCAGTAACCGATAACGTATTCAGCCTAGATTTTTAGGGGCCAACAGTTTTAAATATGCCAAGTTTTCCGGGAGGTAACTCCAGAACTGAAGAGCATGGAAAATGAGTCAGATAACCTAATGGTTCGTATCTGACCAGCTACTCTGACATTTACTTAGACCTAGGAGAATTTGGTACCTCCATAGAACTTCAACAAGATTTAAATGAATACAGGAAGCCACTGATGGGATATGATCTGTTTTCCATTTGAAAACAGCTGCAGCTGCCTGATTGATTTTTGTAGAGACCAGTTAAAAACAATATCTCGATTATCTAACCTGCTGGAATTAAAGATGTGTACCAACCCTTTATTCTCCTGATACTCTTTATTTAGTCATTACTTTGTTGCGTCGAATCTGTTTCTGTTGCTCATTACTTTACATAATACAAAGACATACAGTATGCATTATGTTACAATGGGAAAATAATCTATGTTCCATTTATTAATAATCAAAGGCAAGTTCGTAACGACCCACGTTTCCTGCATCCTCTGCAGCTTTTAGTTTCATAAAGTCTAGTTGAGTTCAGGTCTCTGTTGTTGAAATTGAGGCCGTAATAAACAGGAAGTAGTAGAATAAATTCACTAGATTAGAATTTATTCGGCAAATACGGTTTGTCTCCTCTTTAGGACATTAACTCTTTAGAAAAAGACAAAAACTATCTATAAAAAACTGTTTTGGGAAACTCAGGATTCATTTTGAGTTTTGCCACCAACCTTTTCTAATGCATGACTTTAAAACTTGCTTAAGAACATTTAGATGGAAACACAACTAATAATGAACCGTTGTGATGTGTTGACGCAAAAATATGTGAGTTTATGTCATCAGCTATTGTTTGGTAAGAGATGTGCCAATACTTAATAAGCTGAGCTCACAGTAGCAAATAGATGTTAAATAATGGCTGTCCTAGACGCGAGCCTTGAGGATCCAAACATGATATTTATTAGCTCCGATTTTTTATTGTCAGATAAGACAAAACTGTCCTGGTTCCAGTTTTTACCTCATTTTCCAGTCTGGCTATTTAAGAGCAAATAGCCTTGATGACACAAGGGAGTTAAGCAGGAAGGAACTTGTCAGGTTTAAGTTTTTTAATCTGGCCGAATAACTATAATAATAACTCCTGAGATTAACGTGCGAGTTGTTAAAGTCTTAATATCTGAGAACAAGTTCAAGTTAGATTACTGACTTTTTTTGTCATTTTTCTTGAAATTTCTGAGATTAAAGTCAGAGTTTTTGTTTCAGTGGCCTCAATCCTCCTCCATAGTGTCTTCCATCCACTGTGTCATAGTTTACTCCTCTGCTTGGTTTCGTTAGGCTTGTTGTATGTGAAGAAATGTGTGCCAATTATTTTTATCCATCGTGCTTCTAAAGGAGATGACGTAACTTTTCAACCATCAGTTGTGTTATTTACAGTCTACAGTCGGATAGGAAACTTCAAGACTCTGAATGAATTAAACACAGTTGAGTCATAAAAACAGGTTTCTGTTGAGGCCTCCATTCAACATCAGAGACTGTCATTAACCTGATAGGCAGGAGGATTTTTATTGTGAATATCCTGACAGAGAAGCAGCCAGCAGACACCAACTGGACATATAATTGGAGACTCTGCTAAAGGTTACAATCCTGTGGACTCGTATACACGAGTCAGAGTGCATCTTCCTTAACGTTTCCACCCAGGAAGTGGCCCTTGTGCACCCACCAAGCTGCTGATTGCTGAAACCCAACGAGACCTTAGACTCAGAAACAGGAGTGGAGGCGCACACACACAAAGGGGAGTGAATGAGTGGAATTTCCGTCTTCCTGTTTGTTTCCTCTCTCCTCCTGCAGTATTAATGCCACTCCACCAGAGAAAGTTGGAGCCGACTGACTGGTCAAAGCCGCGTCTTGTTGCCCTCTCTGTAAAAGGCCAAGAGGTGATAGACTTGCGGCTTGTTCCAGCCGGTCCTGGCCAACTCTCCCATCTAAAGCTCTGCTCATAATTGGCTTAGGACAGCATCCACAGGGGCCATCATGTGATAGGTAGCATGGCAGGTTCCCAGAGACTTGTTTGTGTTGCTCTGTCTCCTGATCCTTCAGCCATTATGTCCCCCCCCCCCCCCCCCCCCC
>JAVLVB010000913.1:2137646-2232877 GCA_032876305.1 Orestias chungarensis
TATGTATGTATGTATGTATGTATGTATATATATTTGTATGTGTGTACAGGGTTGTTTATTTAAATGCTTACAGTTCTGTTTACACACAATGTCCTGTGAGTGGAGTTCGATGTAGGTAATGAGATACAGTTTCATTCAGTTGCACAGTGTGTTACTGCAGGTCGGTTATTATGCAGCTCGTTACTGCACTTCGTTACTTTTAGTTGCTTAAACACCACCATGACTTGCCCGCCGATCCTGTTGTGGCTAACTTTGCAGAAGCTGACCTCTGACCTGGCTGGCGTGGAGCAGCAGAAAAAGGTTTTGGAGATGGAGCTTGAGCAGTGGAAGCGGGTTACGTTCCCCCCAAAACCGGCGCCTCCACCCACGGCAGCGGTGAACACAGAGTGTTGCTGTCAGGGCAGAACCTCACCTGCCTTCCACTCCCTGGAGGCGGAGGTCAAACAACTTCAAGTCAAACTTAAGGTCAGCTTTTATAGAGTTAATCCTTCACTCTCGTTTGCTGGGATCACAGAATGAGGAATGATATTTTCACTTCTAAGCTATGTTGAAGGTAAGAGAATAAAAGGGTGTTGAAAATCTACATTAGTAACATTTTTTAAAGTTTAACAAATGTTAAAATTTGTTGTTTTTTTATTAATTGGGGGCTTTTCTTTTAGTTGCAAATTTTATATACTGCCCTGTTTCACAACCCAGCCAATGCAAGATTAAACATGCATTTTTAGTTGGGGGAGAAGAAAAAAAAAAGTATCTCAGATTTCATCAAATATCAATTTCTGAGGCTTTAACATTTCACTGAAAGCCTCAAAGTCCTTGAAGCCTCGGCAAGAAACGCTGTCAAGGTTTTGCTTCTCAGATCGTACAAAAAAATGAAAGATTCTGGCTTTTTAATTTACACACAGCATCACCTGAAATTCCATGAGATTTCAACACGAATTAGCATTTCATGCCAGTTGATGTTATATCAGAGCAGCTGTCAGACAGATGAGAAGTGGAAGGTAACGGCGGCGGGGAACGAGGTGCGAGGCGCACCGCGGCGTTATCACCCTCTCAGCAGCCGCTCATCAGTGTCACCCAGCAGATTGCGGATGTCTGTGCACACGTCCGAGGAAGTCATGGCAGGTGACGCGGCGTTAACAGAGACAAGAGGCGCATTTTGAACAAAAGCCTGCAGTTGTGTCGTCACCACATCATTTTCATCACAACGTCCTCGGTTTCACATGGATGAAATCCTGCAAGTTTTAATCAAGAATGTTTTCTTAAAATGTTTTACCCTGCAGGTCTGGGTTCATGTCGTAAATCGTTCTCTTTAACCTCTTTTAGCACATCCCTATGTAACTACGAGACGGCATGCTGTGTTTGACCTGCCATCAGCCGGGCTTTTACGGACCCCCCACCAGCCCGGCCTAAACACATGCTGGAACACATTAACAAACACTCATGCTGTGTGCCCTGTCCCCAGAGTACGAGTGGCGAAGTTTCAAAGCAGATGGCCGCTAACAAAGCCCTCCGAGGAAAGCTCCAAGAGGAGGAGGACAGGCTCCGCCAGCTGCAGGACAAGTTAGTTACACACCTTTGTCTTAATTAGTGCAGCTCGTCTTCTTCCTGATCCCATGTGTGTGTGTGTGTGTTTTTTTTTTTTGCTCTGCATTGTACCTTTTTTTTCCTGCACCTCTTTGTCTCTGTGTCTCAGCACAGCTCTCATCTGCTGTGTTTGATTCCACCATGTGGCGGCCCTCTCTCTGCTGCAGCAGCAGCTTCCCGAGGAACCAAATGAAAGGAATGAGTGTGTGAAGTTGATGCAGCTACGGATAAACTCGGCTGAAACCGTTTTAATTTGTTGTTGCTGCTTTATAACCAAAAACATAAAGTCGTAATCTTTGCGAAGTGAAAGGAGTTCTTCTCATCTGCTGTCCCTCTAAAGGTCTCATGAGAAGCAACAAACAGGATGCCTCTTCCTTATTTCCCAGCCTCTGTTTCCTAAAGGCTAAATTTTGGACCGCTTCACACAGATTCTCTCACCTGAGCCGTGGATCTCTCTCTTTCCCCTGAATCCGTCCCTGATTAGTGCAGATAGTCTTATTTTATTGTCACCCTGATCATTTTCCCATCTTGATAAGGATCGTTTATTAATCTTTCCTCTGTTGGTTCCAGTTGAGCAGTGAAAAATGTATATTATGAAATGCAGTACCGCCGGCTTTTAGTGAACTAAATTATATATACACTGCTAAAAAAGATGAAGGGAACACTTAAACAACACAGTATAATTCCAAGTAAATCAAACTTCTTTGAAATGAAACTGTCCACTTAGGAAGCAACACTGATTGACTATCAATTTCACATGATGTTGTGTAAATGGCATAGACAACAGGCGGCACTCCTTTGGAGGGCCGCATAGCCCTCCATCTGCTCGCCAGAGGTAATCTGACTGCCATTAGGTAGCAGGATGAGATCCTCAGACCCCTTGTGAGACCATGTGCCGGTGTGGTTGGTCCCTGGGTTCCTCCTAATGCAGGACAATGCTAGTCCTCATGTGGCTGGAGTGTGTCAGTAGTTTACTGCTAGATGAAAATGTTGAAGCTATGGAATAGTCTGCTTGTTCCTCAGACCTGAATACATCATGTCTCGCTCCGTCCACCAACATCACGTTGCACCACAGACTGTCCAGGAGTTGGTGGATGCTCTAGGTCTGGGAGGAAATCCCTCTGGAGACCATCAGGAGCATGCACAGGCGTTGTAGGGTGGTCATACAGGCACGTGGAGCCTCATTTTGACTTGTTTTAAGGACATTACATAAAAGTTGGATCAGCCTGCAGAATTTTTCCACTCCAAAACCAGGGCTCCATTGGTCAATAAATTTAATTTCCATTGATGATTTTTGTGTGGTTTTCCAGTCGGCACACTCAACTTTGTACAGAATAAAGTATTGAAAGAGAATATTTCATTCATTCCGATCTAGGATGTGTTATTCGAGTGTTCCATTTATTTTTTTGAGCTGTGTATATTTTTTCTTGTAATTGTCCAACGAAAGAGTATTTTAAATTTAACAATCAGTGTCTGCATTTGTCATCATCGGTTTCCTTACCACGACATATCGTGATGAAATTTTAAATTCAGATCGGACGCCTCCATCCATAATTAATGGTTTTCTTGTCCATCAGATCAGGTGGAGGTCCGTGTCTTGGTAGGTCAGCAGGTTCTCCATCCTTCCTCTCCATGTCCAGATGATGGATTGAACAGAGCTCTGTGAGATGTTGATGTGAACGTAACCCTGCTTCTGACTTCTCTGCTGCTGGGCTCCATGATCACCGTGATGGTGGATGATTCCTAACAATCCTCTGAGGCTAGAGACTAAAGGTGGCCTGTGTAGGGAACTAAAGTAAAGAGCCACAGTCGATCCACAGTCTATGGATCATGTTCCTCCAATTATTCAGTGCTTTGTTCTAATCTGTCACATGAAATCTGCTGTTGAGTTTATGGTTTTTTTGTTTTTTTAACTTCCAGGTTTTTGGTCATTTATGCACCTGACAGTACCTGATATAAATCTGATCCTCAGCACAAAAAAAAAACTCCCTCAGCCGCCGTCGGGTCAGTCAGTTCAGCTTTTACCGCGTTGCGTATACTCTGCATGCACGGCTCTACGCGATTCACAGAGGAGACCATTTAGATCTCATCCACGTCTCGATATTTGCACTTAAAGAAAGGTACAAAGAGATGCTTGGCTTTCCTCTGGTTGTGTTTGTCCGCTCGGCTCTGTCCTCTGCCTGACATTCTCAATAATACATCCAGGCCGTGTTTGTGTGTGACCAGAGCACGGAGGATCACAGCACAACAGATCGAGCGTCCCTCAGCGGCGGGTTTCTGCTGCGACATCCGTTGCCTCTCCTTCGTCTTTGTGTCGCTGCCCCACACGAACGTGACTCTGGATGTTCTGTGGCCTGCTGCTTCGCGTTCCTGCACGGGGGGTTGAACTCCTTCTCAGAATGAAAGACAAGTCTAGACGTCTCTGAAATATACATCTCAGCGCGCACACACAGGGAGCAAGGCTGCTTCGCCTTAAAGAAGAGGGGGAAAAAAGAAATGAATTTCAAAGTACACTAGCATGTCCTCAGTCAATATCCGGCACTATAGCCCTGCCTTATTTATGAAGCTGCTGCTTTCATCTTTAGCCCTGTTGTCTATCAGCCACATGAAACATCCACCCTGTCTTCGTTCCTAACAACATTCACAGAACAGTGCTCTCTCGCTCCCCTCTAATGCTCCTCAGACCCACGGACTGTTGTTATTACAATACACGCATGTTTGATGAACAATATCGGCAACAAGCGCCGAACAAAGGGAACAAACGTGCGAGTGATCGGGATGTAGTTGGAGGCATCTCCGCTTGTCTGTGTCCACTAACGCTCGTTCTTTTTTATCCTCTATTCTTTTTGGGGTGTGGGAGAAAAAGAACCTCTAAAATAAATGTTGTCTGTCTAATTGCCATTAGCAGTGGGGTGGCGGGGGTAGGGGGGTTGGAGCCGCCGCGGCGCTTATTGCTGCTCTCCGTCTTTAAGTCAACAGCAGACAGTCATCTGAAAGGTTCAATATGGGTTTTCTCATTAATGGCCAAACCCATGGGGTAACCAGCCAGCTCTGCTTACCCCCCCAAAGTCCCCAGGCTGGTCTCTGCTCTCATTTAATTTAATGTCACTCCAATAGGACAAGTTCACACTTATTTAACCAGCCCACCCTCCTAGAGAGACGGGGACATTTGCTCACATGGAGGCATTTGCCAGATTGTTGCGTCATCTGTTTATTTAAAGCACGCACAGCATGTCGTGTCTGCGCGCGTGCGTGCGTGTGTGTGTGTGAGCTAAGAGAAGCCACTACATGTTTGAAATAAATAAGTAAAAAATCTGCTTAATTAACTGCATCCTTATGATCTTTATTCTATTTGTTCCGGCTCCCTGAGGCATAGAGAGCCATAAAAATGCCTTATATCTGGCTTTTATGAAAACAGAATAAAACATGCTACTACACTCAGACCACTTAAAAGAAGGCCTCTCTGTAGAAATCAGGAATATTAAGTATGTAAATACGAAAGATTACTGAAGTAGGAAGTGACACGTGCTGCATGTTTGCAACAGTTGAGGCGTAAACAGTTTACAGCACACAGACATTCTTTCTCTTAAGGGAATCCCCTTTAAAATAAACAAGCATGTCTCCCTTATAAAGCGTGTCCTCTGCAGAGAGTCTCCCCGTTGATGTATTTATGTGGCGGAGCTGTAAAATGATGACATTTAAATGGCGCATTACGGCCTCTCATGGCGTGTCGCGGCCGATTTGAGACGCCGTTTGTCAAAGAGGACTCCCCAGTCTCGCCTAAAGCGGCGCTCCCTGCCAGAGCATTTGTTCTAATATGTCCCCGCTAGAATTATACATGCGTCTCTGTTTTACGCCCCTTCACTTACCCAAGCAGCATGCCAGTGTATTTAGTCGTCATAATGAGCTGTCATGCCTGATGCAGCGCGCTGGGACGCCGCGCCTGCCAGCTCTGCCCGTGTGTGTGTGTGTGTGTGTGTGTGTTTATGCTCAGAACGATGATCAGGTTGAGCCCGTACCTCCTCCTTCCAGGTTGAGCCACACCGAGCGAGACGTCGCCATGAAGAGGCAGCTGGTGGACGACCTGAGGACTCGGTTAAAGATTTTGCAGGAGATGGAGAAAGGTTACCGTGATCAGGTGGAAGAGCTGGAGAAGAAGGTGGGCGTCTTAACATCAGCTCAGACCTTTTAGGGTGACACTCCGAATCCAATTCAATCAAATCAGCTCGGGGTTATTTGCATTTTTGTTTTCCGTTTATTTTGTTTTTCTGTCTTTAAATAACTAAAAAAGTTAATAACAAACTGTCCAAAGCTATAGACTGAGATGTCAGACTTGTTCAGACTGGATAGAGAGCATCTCAAAGCAGCAAAAACCTCCTCATTGGATTTAGATCTTGACTTCGACCGGGTTTTTGTGAAACACACGCAAATGTTTTCAACTTACCCAGTGGGTCTTGAAGGGTTCGGAGTGAAAAATGAATAAACAGATGTCAGTAGATCAGATGATGGTTTTGTTACCTTTATTCTTAGGATCTTTTACAACAAATTGAAGATGCCCTCTTTCTGTTTAGCTACTGTTTTAAAGTGGCTGTCAAGTTGGTGGTACTAAGAAAACCTAAAATTTACTAGCGGTGAACCATCAACCTAAAGCTGTAGCTTTGTTTTAACAGTTGCTATCTGGCTTGAAGTCTTCTAAATGTCAAATTTGTGAAATGCACACCTAATACTTTCGTGTCTACAGATTGAATGACCATGGTCCTTTAAGGTTTGCAGCTGCTCCATTTGCTCTCAATGCTCAGATTATGGATTGAACAGAGTTGTGGGAGATGTTCAAAGTTTGGGATTTGGTTTCTAACAGCTTTCCTTGCTTTAAACTTCTCCAAGAAGTCCTTTCTGCCGTGTTCTTTATCTTCATGATGCTGGTTGTTCTCAGAAGGGCGATTTGTGCAGGGAATTGGTTACAATTGGTTTTAGCAAGGACACACTTTCATATTTCTGTGGAAAATTATTTCACGAGGCTTTATTTGTTTCCGTAAACAAAACTTTTACAGAGCAGCGTACAGAGTAAAGAAAAAATTCTGTATATTTACATGTTTACTGCTCCGTGCTCTCTCCGCAGTTAAAAACGCTGTCGGAAGAGGCCTCCAACAGGAAGGCGCTGATTGAATCCCTGAAGAGGAGGTTGAATGTTGCAACAACAGAAAAAGGCCAGCATGAGGCATCCTGTGCAAAATTGAAGGAGGACGCAGAGAAAAAGGTATGTGATCAACAAACATCTGGTTATCCCAGAGCATTTGCAGCCTTCACTAGAGTGAAGTTCTATGGTTAGATTTTTCTTTTATTATTAGTTACCATTCTGGTTGTATTGAGATAATATTTTTTTCATATCAGGAGCAGCGGATCCAGGCCCTCCAGGCCCATGTTCGAGCCGCTGAGAAGGACTCGGCTGCCCTGGAACAAACTGCCACTGAGCAAATGGAGAGGTTGACCCAGCAGAGCTCCCAAGCTCTGGACAGGCTGCAGAGACGACTAGGCGAGTCAGGATCGCAGCTGGAGCAGCTTCATTCTTTCATCAAGGTACAGTTTGTTTCACCTGTCTGCTTCCTGAAAATGCTTTATTAGAAAGAATCGGCCCAAGGATGAACTATTTTGACACAGAGTGTAAAGACATGATGTTGGATTAAATAAATGTTTTGTTCCTCTGGTTTTCTGGTGTCCTTTCCTTTGTAGCAGTAGTCAGGGTTAAAATGGCTTTTACTTTTATAATTAAGAATATTTGTGTGGTGCAGAATTAAGTTTATCTTCCATCATTACTGCTTTCACAGTTAATGTACAAAAAAAGAATCCATAGATATTCACTTTCTCTCATTCGTTGTGGATTCTGGTTTTTCTCCATAGATTTATCTACAACGTACAAGTGAAGCTGCCACCAAAGCAGAAGAATGACAGGGTTATACTGTGTTCATGGTCTTTTCTAACAGAAATTTCGGATGGTTTTATTTTAATAAATCTATCAGTTAACCTGACGTTTGAACAAATAAATACGCTAAAAGATGCTGTAAAACAAGATTGTGGGTCCTGGGGAAGCTTGCATCACTCTGAACTGGGGAACCATAAGGAGTTCATTGTGAAAGAAACCCAGATCTTCCAAATATCCAGTCGTCGTTAACAAAAACATTTATTAATCAATAAAATAGATTTCCACCACCGCATATATGTTACAATCTGTCAGTGCTCAGGAGCTCAGTGCTCCTTTGTTTACTCTATTTCTTGTCTTTTTACTTCTAAAATACATTTAAACCTTTGAAATAATGCATGCATTTGGAAAACTGTCAAAATCCAAAAATGATGGACTTGAGGTATAACAATAATTATACTGTAAGGGTGTTTTCACTAGAATGTTCAGTTTTTATTTAATTTCCCTATGTGATAAATAGTGTTTTTGATTTGATTGTCTTCATGAAAAGAGACTTGAGGGGTTTGTAAACTCTTCAAAAACTCTACAAAATTACACAGTGAAGTATTTTACATGGCAGAATATCATGCTATGTACATAAGTATTTGCTGACTTTGTTGTCAGCGAAGGTTTTTTGAAGTTTGACAGATTTAATTTAACTTAGAGCTTAAACGACTAACTGATTTGATTGATTGAAGTTGATTATTATAATGGTAGACAACTAATTTAGTCATCGATTAGTTGCTTTCATAATCACGTTTTTCCGTAAGCGCTCTGTTTTTAAAACAGTCTGGTATATCTGCGGTCAATAGGTGGCAGTAATGACCCATCTAACGCTGTGATCCACCGGTGGATCAGTAGATGAAGAAATCAGCTAATCGTTACCCTTGTTTTGCCAGCGCATGGCTCAGGCAGCATTAACACATTTGCCCTGAGCAAGATGGCGGAACAGGAAAATGTGCGAAAGTCTTCCTAAAGTAAACATCTGAAACGAAAACATGTCGGAGTTGAAGCAGGACAGAAAGACCCAGCGTGGCAAAATCAAAGAAAGCTAATAAAACAATAAATGTGCTAAACATTGTTGATGTATTCATTTAATATTGAATGAATTATGTTGCAGGTGTGCAAAAAATAAATAACAATGCAATAACACTTACAAACTCCATCTAAGTCAGCCTCCTGCTAAACTTTCAGAATAAAGACAAAAATAAAATGTGAACTTAAATGTACGCCCTAATTTAATTACATGTGGAATTGTATTGTTTAGATACCACTAGCAAAAAATAAAATTGTAATCAAAAACTGCTTCAACATATTTAAATTGTTCAACCACATCTAACCTCTCCAGTAATTAAAACTGATGGTTGTTCATTATAAAATACAGCGTCAGTTACAAATAATAGCATTTTTATAGACACTGGATAAATTATTGACATTTAGGATGAATAAGATGGGTTCCAGTATTGAGGTTTGTGGGACCCAGGTTAAGCAAGTAAGAAAAATGTCTTAGCAATGCAACCTTGCTTGCTTTGTATTCTACCAATTACAAAATAGAAACCATTTTAGAAGTTATATTTGATCTTAAACAGAAAAGGCTTGGGTTAAATGTTAGGCAGTGAGATATTAGGTTTTGTGTCTTTTTGCAGGATCTGGTTTTTAACTGTGAACTAAAAAGACCACAATGGATAAAAATCATATCCAACCATCAGGAGCAGCCGCCCTTCTTTTTCTCTGGGCCTAATTCATCATCCGCTGTTGTGTTTGTGTCAATCTGCCTGAATGTGATAAAGACTGTCCATCACCTGAGTTCAGATCACTCCTGCCTGTCTAAAAAGAAAATAACGGACAGATAGATAACATGGTAGAAGTTTTCTGTTCACAAACACGTCGGGGGGATGGACAGATTACTGCTTCTCCCGCAGGAAGTTCAGGATGTTCACTTATTGTTATATGCAATAGTTAAATATTCTAACATTTTGCCCAGTACTCACCAAACATGTTACAAAGTCATTACAACTATAGTGAAGCCCGAAATTATTCACAGCACAGCTCGATTTAGGTTTGAAGTAGCCTTTGAATTTTACGGACTTGTTTGTTTGTATTGGAAGTAAAATTTACGTTTTGGACCGACCAGGCTAGATTCTAGTAGATTATCTATGGAGAAAGTAAAAAATTAAAGTGATGGCAAAGAGAATATCCAAATTCTTTTAGCTCATTACTCAAGATAAATCATCGCAATACCTGAAGAAACAAGCATGAGGGCAGTAGAAGGCTTTGTCAGGACATTATCTTAATAAATTAAACTAAATACACATGAATTAATTAAAACATTCACACTCCTTGTTGCTAAAAGTAACTTCTTGGTAGAAAAAATAACCTACCACGGGTTTGAGTAGTGTTGGGTTTAACGGAGCCGGATACGATATAAGACTTACAGAACGTTACAATAATGTACATGGAGCACACCCTTAAAACATTACAGTAGAAATGTCGTACTCGTGCTGGTCGTCTCCTCCGTTCCCACAACCCTGAGCTGCTGAGGCCATCGCATTGTTGTTGAGGATTCACATCATTGTTTGTCTCGCCCTGGCTCCTGTGAGCCCCTAAAAGAACAGCGAGCCCTTTGATTGGACTGCCTGACGTCCGGAAGAGATTTACTCTTGTCATGTATTGATCAGGAGGGCTCTGTGTGTGTGTGTGTGTGTGTGTGTGTGTGTGTGTGTGTGTGTGTGTGTGTGTGTGTGTGTGTGTGTGTGTGTGTGTGTGTGTGTGTGTGTGTGTGTGTGTGTGTGTGTGTGTGTGTGTGTGTGTGTGTGTGTGTGTGTGTGTGTGTGTGTGTGTGTGTGTGTGTGTGTCTCAGTGTCTTTATGAGCCCCCCCCTCTCTCGGTGTGTTTGTGTGTGTTGAGGTTTTTCTTCTTTATTGTGTGCCAACACACCCTTTTGGCCTCTGCACACGCCCCGGGCTGTAAGCATCGCTCTTGAACTGCTAAACAGTGGCCCTGAGTATTGTGACCAATCCACAGCACACAGATACACATGCTGAGATTATTGTCAAAAGGAAGCTTCGACTTTTTATCCTCATCTAGAAAAAAAAAACACGCAAAATTCTGCTCCGTTTCTGCACTGCACAGTGAAATAAATGATGTATCAAAATATGATTGGCCTTATGTTTACCTGTGAGAGCCAATTAAATTGTATCTTGCGAAGACTTCTATCAGCTGAAATTTACAATATTACGGAGCTTTTAGACAGTATTTTTTTAATTGGTGGTTGTATAATTCAGCAATGAGTTGAATTCATTGTGTTTATGAAGGACTTTAAAAAACAAAATCAACTATTTAACCAGTCAATCAGCTGGAGACCCAAACCTTCCTGTTTTAGCCTCAGTCAGCTTCATCTATCACTGGATTCTCAGACTCTCCAAGTTTGACCCCTAATATTTGTGTAACTGATTTTGTAATCGGTGGTGAGTTTACAGCTAAAGTTACTAAAAGGAAAAATATGTCCATCAATTTGTCTACAGATCCATCTATTTATCGTTCCATCTATTCATTAATCAATCATCCATGTACTATTGACTGTACCCACTCATTCCATCTTTCCTTCATTCTGTCCATTTACTATTCATCTGTCCTTCCATCCAACAGTCTATGCATCTATTCACTCCTTCAACCATCTATCTGTCTATCAATCTATCTGTCCATTTATTCTTCCATCCCTGTTTGTCTGAACTACAGTATGTATAAAAATATTGACCTGGATTCAGAGTTAAATTTTCTATTAATAGAAATTGCCCAAAAAGGTTAATACTAGAGACTAAAAGATGTTTCTTGTGAAGCAGAAGGACTCCAGTTGCGGTTTTTAGAAGGAAATCAAAAATAGATCAGAAAGTTCAGCTCTTTTCTATAAAATGTTAGCCACCTTCTTTGGTCATTGATTTATATCCATCCTATTATTTCAGTGTGAACCCATCTGAATAAACCATTTATAGAAGCCTTGTGAAGTTCTGGTTTAGTGCTGCATGTCTATTATGCTGTAGCTAAATGAGTGTTACCTACAGGCCTTAGTTGGTAAGCTGCTGTCTTCAGATCTCAACATGAATTAAAGCTTTCTTTCGGAACCAGGAGATGACAAAAGTCTGATTTTTGTTTGGTTTTGTCCTCACATAAAACAAACTAACCTACCAATGACCAAATGAAAGTGATTTATAGTGTGGCAGTTCTATCCAGGCTTAATGAATCTCAATTGACACATAAACTGCTGTTTCGTCTAAATGTGGAAGTTTTGTGGATTTTTCAAACAGAGCAATCGTTCTCACTGTTTACATCAGACCTCATGACAGAAACTTCATCTGGTACATCCGTGTGAGATTCAAAGCAGCAAAGATATGTGGTGCATGTGTGATAAACCTTTAAACTCCGGTCCCTTGGCTGGACCTTCTGTTTCTATGTGTAAGAAGACTTTAAACCAGCTTCTTCTTTTCAGTCTGTTTTCTGTTCCAAAATAAAGTTCTTGCTTTTCTTTCTTTGTGAGTTCTATTGTCTCCAGCTTTCTCTCACCTGACAATCCACCCAAGGTCAGCTTTTCAGCCGACTTGCAGGGGGATGATGCAGAAGATTATTGCCTCGATCAATAAGCTCAAAATGAAGCAAAGGGGAGTTTACTTTATTGACTTCCTCGTGTACAGTGGCAGTTTTATCCTTTAATTGTCTCTCTGTATTTAGACCTTTCTCCCATTTAGTGCCTGACAACCGTGCCATCCCAGGCCTTCCTCGTCTCGCTCGCCGCCCTCTTGGGTACCATTTGAGACTGCCCCTCTTTAGCTTAATTATTAACAGTGTTATGCTGCCCTGTTGTACTGTAAGACGTTTCAGAAAGCAAATAAATAAATGAATGGCTGCATTTTCATAGCGCTCTGTCTCTCCCTCTCCAACGCGCAATTCTCTGCCTGTGGAGGATTCGGAGAAACTCAGGGTGTGTTTAATATCAAAGCCGTGTTCCCTCAGCTTTCAATCAACGGGGCAACAAACCCCGAGGTCCACACTCCTGCAGGGGAGTGTGAGGCAAAACCGAGGAGAATCTGAGTTTGTCAAACTCAATATTCTTCCATAATGTACTAGGCCTTTCTGGCGCATGCTTGATCAATTTCATTTATTCATCTTCCGGGCAGCGCTATCCCTCTTGTTTTTCTACATTCATTTCATCATCCTCTTCTCCTCCCTCCTTTTTTCTCTTCTTCTCCTCCCTTCTCAGACCCTGGCCAGTGAAATACTTTTAGAAGTTCAAGAGGTCAAACAGCAGTTGATGAGCAGGAGGAAGCAGAGGCAGGCCAGCTCTGTGGCAGCGAAGAGCAGCCTCGCAGCCAAGTCCATGATCAAAGCCAAGTCCATCGCTGCCTCCATCCTCAATATGTCAGAAAATGATCTGGCAGATATAATGGAAACAGATCAGGTAAGGCCAGAGGACATTTTTATTCTGAACAAACAGGATCTATATCTTGTTTACAGAAAACCTACAGAGCTTTCAACATAACTTTTTGTGCTATAATATTTTGAAAGTTTTTGATTTCCAATTGCAAATAATATAATATCAATAATGGTTAACGGCTTTAAAACATACATAATGATATTGGGGTAATTACTACAATGCTTTGCAATAAGATGTCTGAATACCTGGAAGCCAAAAGCTAAATGCGGTTGTTCTATAGTGCAGAGTGTCAGCTGGTGATAAAGAGCCGAGTGAAATCACAGGACAATAGAAACGAATACTAGGATTCCTTAAACTGACCAGATTGGTTCACACGTTGAAAGACGACCCCACATAAAAAGTAAAAACATGAAAACAAGAGGAAACTAGGTAAAAAAAGTTGTTGAATTTCTAAAACAAGTTCCTGCACCCGTCTGGCTCGGCAAATTAATTAGATTTTTAGAAATTTCTTTCAGACTTTATTAAGATGTTTAAGATGTTCAAAATCAGTTCCTCTTAACTGTCACATTTAGGTACACCAG
This sequence comes from Orestias chungarensis, assembly GCA_032876305.1. NCBI lineage: Eukaryota > Metazoa > Chordata > Actinopteri > Cyprinodontiformes > Cyprinodontidae > Orestias > Orestias chungarensis. Next base: position 2,151,196 of record JAVLVB010000913.1, read on the forward strand.
GGAACACATCAGAGACCAAAGTCGATTTTTCCCGCCTGGATCAACTGCTTCTTAGATATTGCCTTAATGACCCAAAATTAAAATTGGTTCATCTTGTGGAACTTGTATGTTTCTCTATTTTATATGTTCAAAACTAAAAGTGAAACTGACGGTATGAGCTATTTTTTGATTTATCAAGGTAACATTGTATGATCCCTTTTGGGGCACTCTGAGAACTTACTTTTATTTTCAGATTTTTTTAATGTACAAAACTGTATAATGATTTCACAGCAGAAGTAGTTCAAGCCATCTTCATGCTTTTGAACATTGTCAGTTCCACACTCCTGATCCCAAAAACACACACTATTCAAACTAGGAAAAGCGATGTGTGCTTCTGTTTCACCACATTTAGACTGGTTTTTCTACCCTCCCACTTAAATGACAAGATCAAAACCTTTGTGTTCACGGCTTTAGAATATTAGCTGAGGGAAATGGGATTTATATCCAGTAAAAAGCTAACAGATCAGAAACATCTGAAGAGGATAAAACATGGTTTCAGAGGTTTAAAGAGATGCAGTCACAATCTGTGGATGATTGGATGTAGGGTAGATCTTTATATATAATCCTGAGGTGTTTGTTTTTGCATTTCCAATAAAATATTTGAAGATTGGTCAGACATCAGTCAGTAGCTCTACAGGAAAAACACCAGTTGATATTTTCTCAATCCACTGACCCAAAGCAGGTTTGCTGATAATATAACATTCAAGGGTTGAAACGTTTGTTCAGAAGGAAGCAAATCATCACCATCGCCTGCAAACAGGATGGACTTCGGTCCAGCCGGAGATTTGAGGGGTAATTTTTTAAAACAAAAGGATGAAGGACAAGCCTGGATCGATTTAAAGCTGATTGGTCAGCTGCTGAAGAAAAACGCTGGAAACGGGTAGATAAAGGAATATTTTTATGTTTGTTTGTTAAAGCCCTAGTACGATTTAAGTTGTCAGGAAAGCTAGAGACGTTGCAGCAACATTGATGTACTCAGCAACCCTATTTAATTTCTTTAATTGTTTTTTTCTGTTGTAGTAGTGATTTTATCAGGGTCGTAACATATTTAATCTTCCCAGTTTAGTCCTCTTTTGGTCACTCTTAGGAGGTCATGAGTTCAGGTAACATAGAGAAGGATGCGGTGACACGTTTCTACATCTGTTTGATTTCAATCTTGAAACTGATTCTTACTATCAAATCCACCTAGTGTAGCTGGTTCATCAAAGCCGTCACTGAACTCATGTTCTTGTTGTACGATTGGAAAAGTGCTTGAAACTGGTTTTCCAACGTGGTCAGTCCTCTCTCCACCATAGATCATTCCCAACAAAGTCATCAATTAACAACTGCGTTACAATCAGCCTGGGATCTCTGGAGACTTCGTCTCATCTATCACAAGATTAGAAAAAGCACAGCAGGCACTTACTCACACTTGAAACCAATTTGAAGCCGTTGCCGAATGACTCCACCCCTGTATGACAGAGAGCAGCTTCTCACTTGAGAGTAAGTCCCTCTTTTCTCCCTCGAGACTTATGAACGGAGATCGTGCGCTTGGTTAAAATACTCAGACGTTTGCACACGCTCATTACTACAGCTGCACATTATATTATCAACATGTAGTTTACATACTAATGGATTATTTAGACCAACTTCACAACAACTAAGGATGTTGCTCAAAAGGTTATAGGTCACAGAAGGATGGAAGCACAAAAGAGAAAATCGGCATGTATCACAATATTTACCAATAAAATCACCATCTCAATATTGATCAGTTCCCACTCGTTATTATTCGTGTGTTTGTACATTTTTTCCCAGGTTTTCAACTGGTTATGGCTTTTTCCACTCTACCCCATGGCCTTAAACTAATCTATAAAACATTCTTGGGCTAAAAACATTGACGAGCACTGTTGATTTTATATATTGAAACATGCGCTACGGGAGAAATTTCATTCACTTTGCAGGTCACTGTGTTTGTCATTTGGTGTTATTAATAGTCTGTTGTTTGTGTATTGTAGTTCTAACCTGTGTGGCTGTTAAATGAGACTTTCTGTTTAAACCTTTTGGTTTGCTAATATTTCAAATTTGCTGCACAGATTTAAGTGTATTGTGGATTTTCTCTGAACCAGACAGGGTCAAAATTAGCACATAGGTTTAATGTGCAGCTACGGACAGTTTCTGTTGCACAAAGTAATATTTCTCAACTCCTAAATAAAATAGCACAAATTTTAATGGTATTTCTCCTGAACCATATTTGCTTTTAATTAATTCTTCTGTTGTTTTTAACTAAGTTCATTTGAATTCAGGTTAATTATAAAGCACTAATTTACAACAAGTCATCTCGAGCCACTTCACAATAAAGAACAATCAATTCAATGCAAATCATACATTTTTTTTCATTTTCATCTGATTCTAGTTTTTAAACAGTGCATTAAGTTCACTTTATTATTTATATAAGTTTAAAAAGTCTTTAGACTAAGGAGACAGAGGATTGATGTTTGTTCACTGTAGAAATCAGGAGTCTGTGACAGACATCCAGAGATTTTTATGAATGGTTAATTTCGGTAAATTTCCTGTGAAGTACGGCAATCTAAATTCAAACAAGCACAGATGTGGAAAGTAGCTGCATACATGCAGAGAATGTGTGTGTGTGCTGAGAAATTCCCACTCCTCACATGTTTACCCTCTTGCATCACGCAGCACTCCAGTGTTTTCTTGCCTCTGTCTGTTCTATGGAGTGCAACCCAGCGCAAACCTACGCAGCTACAGACTCCTGGGGTAACTTGTTGTGGAGTTAATGATCCAGATGTAATAAGGCTCTAATTGCCAGGCCGGGTCGTTTTTACACCCTAATCTCAGATGAAAGGTCAGTTTCAACCAAGCGTAGATGAACAGTCACAGACGATCTGTTTTATCTCAGTTTTATTTTTGCTCTAAACAAATCTGTCTCCTGTTGTAAAAAAAGAAGAAGAAAAAACTTAGATCATCACAAAATCACTCAAGTCAATTTAAAGTTAAAATAAGTTGTTTTATTTTTATATCTGACAAAAAGCATATAACCCTCTTTAGATTGTAGTATTGTTAAGCATCGGTGTAAAAGCAACCTTAATCCAAAGACTCTGTTCAGTGGCAGATGTCTTCAGCAATACACATGCAAGCAAAATCATCTCACTGCCAGACCTGAAAGGAAAAGCCTCAGACCTCCTGAGTCCAAACCCTGAGAAGTCTGCTGTAACAATGGAGTTATGCAGCCATTTACTAGAGCAAATACAGTAGCCATAGATAATGTAATAAAACCGGGAGAAAAACTGATAGAGCTCAATCCTGAACCAAGGCGAATGTCCCATTTGGCATTTTAGAAATATACTAATCATCAAACTTTTACGGCTTCTTCCTTTTGTCCCCCCAAACTGTGTACCAAGATTCAGAAAATCTTGGCTTTTGCATAATCCGTTTGACAGACACAAACATTCCTCCAGCAAGGAGGTAAAATGATACGGACGGGACTAAACAAAAACTGGATATCTTAATTCTAAACATCCTCTTTCCAGTTAAAATTGGTAAGCTTGTCGATTTATTTACGGATAAAACTGGCGAGTGTTACTCAGCCATTTTAAACGGTGAAACTTACAAGCCAAACAATGGTGGAGGCTGTAGAATTGCTACACTGGAGGTTTGAAGTTAAAAAATAGGGGGACTTTTGCTGTTTATTGGCAGCAAGAGGAAAACTGTTTTTTATAGGACTTAGACCTTTATGCAGATTGTCTTCAGAGTTGATTCAAGGTCTTCTGTGTGAAGCAAGATTTCTCCCCAAAGCTTGATGTAAGATGCTGTGGTAATTCACATCTTTCATCATAACGCTTTTATTCTAACTTTGAGTGGGATGTCATGTCTCCATTCTGTTTTTCTTTCAGAGAAGCGCCGCCTGCACAGAGACTTTGAGAGACCAGGAATGGTTGGACCACCTGAACTTCATCCTTCTGCAGAAGGTCAGGCACAGAAAAATAGCAATGATTGTTTCAGTTACCAATTGCATTTGGTCGAACACATTTTTGTCATCTAATATTCCAATATTTGCACCTACAGCTAAATCCAGGTGATTCCTTCCAGTGTATAAAATCATCGGGATAAATTGTTGGCTGTCTGTTTTGGGATAAAAAATATATAAATTTGCTAAATGCCCAAAACATTGAGAGAAACTTTATCAGAAATTTTCTGTGGAACAGAGATAAGGGATTTGTGATTGCGAACCTGAAAGTGTGTTGTCCTGAAGCTGCTTCATAACTAATTTGGTGAAACATTTGTGGTCATCGTCCTTTTAAGTCCTCTTTATGATCTTTAACTTTCCTGGCTGAGATTATCATATTTTGCTTTAACATGATGTTCTGTTGATACCATTGATCTAATGTAGTGCACCAGTCCCTCTTGCAGTGAAACATCTTCACATCCTGATGCTGCTTTACTTCGCAGCTTGTATGGTGTTCTCTGGCTTTCATTCTACACCCATTTTTTCTCCCAATTTAACAGTAGACAATACATTCAAACATGTTACTTTTTAGTTTCAAACACAGGACATGGCTCCAAAGATTCATGTTAAAGCATTTGCCACCTGCTGGTTTTATGTTTATTTCACTGTGATGGCTTCCACCAGTCTAATTGGCTTTGCAAGCACATGCAATGGCCAGCTCACCAAAAAAAAACCGCTCTCTTTTTTCGATTGGTTTAGGAAACAATATGTCTGTAATTTACCCACAGCAAGGCTTTCAATGTCGCAGAGACTTTTGACGTCTTTTGGATGTCGGCAAAGGGTGTTACCTTTAGCTAAAAATGGCAAAGAACCAAGCAGTTTTTTCAAATATACTGTAGATACAGTTTTACAACCTTTTTATAATTTACGTAAATTTCTCCAATTGAATGTCGCTAAATGTACCAGTAACATTTCTCTGTCATTAAGTTGAAAAATATTAGCTTTTTAGTTTTTGCACTACTTCCTGAAAACCTCAACATCCCGCGGTGGAAAATGTATCCATCTACTTGCTTTTAGTTATTTTAAAAATACAAATAAAATTACATTAGATTTCATACAGTAGAGCTTTATCAAAGATTATAAGATGAACTTTTTTTTTAGAAAGGTTGTGTAACATTTAAGGTTCAAGATATAAGTAAAGTCTGGAAAATAGTGAAGTCATTCCAACAAACGTATGCACCGAATGCTTTAAAATACCTCCCTAGACAGTAATCTTAAACACTTGCATAAATTGAAAAACACCATTATTCACCTGGATTGAAGATAATTTACAAAGGACTGTAATAACGTTATTGCCAAACCTAAACAAAAATATTTGTTCCTTACTTTGCTCATGTTATTACCATAATCCGTATTTTAAAAAGCTTTTAGTGTGTATGTAAGACAGTTTATTTGGAGGGTAAAAGATGGAGAATTAACCTGTGACTGCAAGTACCAAGTTTTAAGAGATAGCAGCTCAATTGAAGCTTATTCTTTATCTTTTAAATCAAAGGCTTTACAAGCAAAAGTAAAGTTGACTTGCATTACAATTCTAGGAGCAAAAATATCGAGACAGATAATCCTGTGTTAAACCATTTGATCGCTTGTTCCTAAATAATAAAGATTCTGAATACATGGTTCTCTAAAGGAATTGAATGTTTAGAGGGTAGATTTAGTGTTTGTGCCCTTAAGTCATCTCAACACCTGAAAAGTAAATATGACCTTTTATTGTTAACTCAAGCTATGATCCTTCTTTAGAGCTCAGTTTGGTCCTGATGTGATTCAGCCTTAGTTAACTGATATGAAGGGACAACATCTAAATTCATCTCCAACATCTATCGCCTCTAGTTGAATGAGAGCCCTTAACTGGATTCATATGAACATACATCACACAAATAATGATCAACTCTGGTCCGATTTCTACCACAAACGTGTGTCAGCAGTTACAAATGCTTGGTAGATGTTAATCAGTTATTATTATCTTTACTCTTCTTATGCTGTTCACTGAGAAGGTAGCAGAGGCCTCATCCTATCCACATCCTACCATAAGACAAGTCTGAGTTGACTTATGTGTAACTATAAAGTTTTATCCTTTGCAAGTGTACATTATCATTCTAAGTTTTAACAGGTTTGTTCATTTTAAGCGGATGAGGGTGAGAGAGTAGACTAAAGCAGAAGGTCCAATAAAACCCAGCTTACAGATCAGGGCGAAATCTTTGTCCTTTCAGTGAGACTCAAACACATTATCTGTAGTGTGCAGACTCTTGGGATTATGTTTGCTGTAGTATAAGTAAAATGTAGTGATCAATGTGGGACCTCCTGTGGGATTGACAGGAAAATTAGGACCGAGGTGCTCTTAATCTGTTTACTGGAAATCTATCCGCGGACAGGAGATTCCTCGCGGGACCGTTTGAGGACATCCAGCAGGACTCTTGGATAAATCATGTCATGTGATATTTTGCTCCTTAATCTGGAGGATTTTGAAGTAGTAATCTAGTAAATTTGATTAATGAATGTTATCAAACCTAAGGGTCTTTTAAGCTTTTATGTAAAGGTATTTGCAGTCCTGTAAATGTAAGCTTAGATTTGTAAATATAAATCTTTGTTGGTATTGAATGGAAGAAGGGGGAAAAAAATTAGGCAACCAGATTCACGCAAATACAGTAAATAGAAGCCGAATTTGAGTTCCCACCCCGATGATCCCGCTTCAGGCTCCAAAACAATGATTCAAAAGATGAAACAAAGACGGGCGAGCGCATCCTCACCGCTGGAGCCTTTGTGTGCTCACAGCCACTCATCTGTGAGTGCTCTGCTGGAGCTTTGCTTGAGCACTGTCAACGTCTGCTCGCTGTGATACGCGCCTGATTGAGAGTGTCGTGTGTGTGTGTGTGAGTCTTGTCTGCGCTCATGTCAGCAGCTGCTGCAGGCACTCATGCGTCGCCTCCGCACCGCGACACACAGCAGACGCTGTTCTCTTGTTCCCCAGATCTTCTGCTGACCTTTCCACCTTCCTCTCCCCCTCCCACACGAGCACACACACACAGCACTTCTCTGAATCCATGTTTTTCCCTTCTAGCTGGACAGCTCTCAGTCCCCGCTCTGTCTCTCTCTGCCATCCTCGTCCGTCCCGCGTACCTCTCTTCCTCTGCCTCTCTCTCTCTGGCTCAGACCCCGAGGCAGCTTGTTAGTGGGGAACTAAATATTGATTTGGCGGGCCTGTCGATGCCGGGAGAATGAGCTAGTGTCCACCAGAGACCTCGGCACCGGCAGCCTGCTATCGACGTTTTCCGTGGGCAGAACAGGGGCGGTGGAGGAGCGGGTGGGTGGGGGCGGGAGGTGATACTGGAGTTGGTGTGCAGAGTTGAGCAAGGAGGAGAGCAGAGTATGACAAGGCTGAGACTTGCCCCCAGGTCCCTGCGGGGACCGCTGCAGTCATCCCCCTTCAACGAATCAGACTTTTTCTTTCCCCTTTCAAGTCCATCTTGTTCTGTTTTTTGGTTATTTATTTTTATAAATTGTTATTCTGCCTTTATTTCCCTTTTTTCTGTCTCTGTCTCTATTTTTTCATCATGATTTCTCACCATACGGGTTCAAGACTCTGTCACTATACTTTCAGTTCTTTTCGGGGTTGTAATTTGTGTCAGCAGGTCGTTATCCCGTCACTGCTGCTAACTACAGTTAACTGCAGTCTAGATAAAAGTCTCATCCACTAAATACTTCATCCTCATCCTTGTATATTCTGATCATCTCTGGAGGATTGCACAAATTAGACATGGACTAATGCCACAAACTGCTCGATTTGTGTCTGTTTAACTGCACAGCTCCGGTTTTCAAAGCTCTTTGAAAGTCTACAAAAATGTAGAACATTTTAAATAGAATTTTAAACCTAATTACACACAAAACATTTCAAGTTTTTATTTTTTGTTTTCTATAGTTACTGCTTGAAGGCCATTTAAAGCTTTAAAATAATGTGTTAGAAAGTAAGAATGTCATAGTAGTCCAAAGTGGGTTGTTCACAAAGTTCTGTTTGAGATCGGACTGATGAAAAAATTAAGAGGAAGGAAATTTGATGGAAACATAATTAATCAATAATATAATTAAGCGTTGAGAGGATTTTGAAGCAAAGCCAATTCAACCCAGCGCGCTCATTGGTTAGTTTCTAACGCTCTCTCCTGCACAGCGAGTTCTAATTTTAACGGATGTTTGTGTGTTTTATTTTGAAAAATCTTACTTATGCTTCCCGCAACCCTAATGCTAAGCCAGCCATTTACATTTTTGTACCTCTAGATTCTCATACAATACAAACATGCTGCTTTTGTAATTAAGTGAGCGAAGTAGCCGTTTACATTGGGGCTAAATTGGAAGTTGACTTTATTTAATAATAATAATAAAAATAATAAAATAATTTATGCAATATTTAGTAGTTAGCTCTAGGAAAGCTTCCAAGTTTATACATGAGAAAATATTGTGAGCCCTGAGCTGGTCTTAGTTTGAAACTGTCTGGCTTTAGGTGATTCAAACATGTTGATGCTAAGGTAGTACCAGTTTAGTGGAACCAAATCCACTGCAGTTCCTGGTGGAAACACGACAAACTGAGATTAAGCCTCTGAGAAGTTACCTGCAACAGTTTCAGTGATCCTCCAGGATCTCTCAGTAAGACTTTCAAACAGCCTCTTCTTTTAGCTTCTCTGCTTTCTATCACAGCTTATAAAAAGTTAGACAAGCAGAACCTGGTGGGAGTGGAATAGTCTAACCTGTCACCTTCCCTGTGACACTAATAACACACTTTCCTAACAGTGATCTGATCATACCCAGGAGAGCTCAAACACACACTTGTTCTGATGAAAGGACAGACAGAAATTGACTCTGTGAAAGGAAAGATGAGGGATCCATGTCCCTAACTAGCTGGCCTGTCACTGAAAGAGGATGTGTGTGTGTGTGGCTACGTATTTGCTCAACCTCGCAGCAGCCTCATCTTGTCACTGTCAGCGGCTAATGGAGCTGCGAGGGGGACAGCACTTTATTATCTCAGTGGCCCTGTCAATAGCAAACCCATCAGTCATTCCTGTGTGTCTGTGGCTACCAGAGTAGAAGAAGCTCCAGAGAGGAATCTGTGCGAGTTATTATTCACAATCACGGTCGGACACTGCGTCTTGTCAAAATAACATATTCCACAGTTAGAATTTAAATATTGGTTTAAACCCTTAATGTGAGCTGTGCTTTTTTATACTCAATGACATGAATATGTTTACATCTTTGATTGGTAAAACAAATCCAACAGGTAGATACTAATTTATGTGAAATTATAGTTTATCATTTTGCGTCTCTCATACCTCTAAAGCGGAGGTCTTCAACAGGGGGTCCTCGACCCCTAGGGGGTCCGTGGAGGTACTGCATGGGGGTCGCAAAAGTTTTAGTTGATTAGCCTTTTTTTATATTCCCCTGGCAATTCTTTCCACTAATTGAAATTTCTTTAAATACACATTAACATGAATTCAACACACTGTAGTAAACAGATAAATGGAGGCAGAAGATGTCTTTCAGTCATCAATGCACAATTCAGTGACACACAGGAGCTCTTTCAAGCTGGGCACCGTTTAGTGCACAACACCTGTCCCATCAACGAGGAATCAGAATCAGAAATACTTTAATGATCCCTGGGCGAAATTACTTTCGTTTACTCCTTATGTAATAGACATTACCTACATATATTAAGGATATATATATATATATATATATATATATATATATATATATATATATAATTACGGGGTCCCTGCTCCATCTCGCCATCAGTTTGGGGGTCCTTGGCTTGGAAAACGTTGAAGACCCCTGCTCTAAAGGATGTGACTTAAAGGAGAATATGTGTTTGATATCTAATTGTTAAGTGTTACAGATTTGCCGATCAGACCGGTTGACAACTCCTTACCTTAAATGTTGCTGGCTCCTGAGGTTTGTCACACTCGTTCAGTTTAGTGTGAAATTCCTTTTTCCAAAGATGCAACTCAACAAAGCATCCTGAGTCAGAAACCAATCAGAGTAGAGGCAGAAACTCAGAGCAAAAATGGTTGAGCTACAGAAGCCACTCTTCTTCCTGCTTTATAGCATCTGTCCTGAATCTGAAGCCCTCACATAAAAGTTGGTTTAATTGAAAAACTTTAAACCTCTCTGCAGGATTTCACCAATAGTTTGAGCCAAAGCCAACATTAGTACAACTGTGTTGCGCATCTTATCTGGTAGCTTTGCAGTAAAACCTTCATCTAAATGTATTCTGCTGATGTAAAACTCTGGTATGGCTGCAATTTACAACACGTGTCGTCTTGAGGCACTTTACAAGAACACCATTTCATTCTAAGTATAAATACATGACTAGTTTCAGTTTAAAAATTTCCCGATCTTAAGGAAACCCAGCAGATTGCATTGAGGGATTGACTTACTGCATTCACTCCTACTGGATCAGCTGACAGAAACAGTTGCTTGTGTTGTTGTTGACTTTACAACAATCCCTCATACTGAGCATGAATGTAGCGACAGTGGGGAGGAAAAACTCCCTTTTAACAGGTAGAAACCTCCAGCTTCGTGTTTCAAAGTTATGTTGATCTGAAGACATTTTTATACAGCCTCTAGCGTCTGAACCTGGTACCTATGGTACCTGGTACTTATGTAATGGAAGATTGTTAGTTTCTGATCAGCAGGTCAGCCAAACACGAAAATTGTCTGATTCTAGTCACTAGTCAGCTTCTCTGAGCCTCTCTGTAGCCAAACTGAGCGTTGCCCACCCAGACCCCTCCGACTGCTTTCCCCACATGTCCACTCAAAACGAAATGAAACATTGCATTTATTTCTTCTTCCATCAACTCCACCAGTAAGTTAATAAAATCAAACCCAATGCTTCTCATGAGAAAGCCACCATATGCACCGTAGCCAGGATCAAGGGACAGTGCTGCATAATAATCATAAGCAGGCCAGGGGGTGCACTGTGTGGCTCCACCGCAGCCCGCCATGAATAAGGCCAACAGCTAGGATGGAGTGTCCATGTGGGCCATGGGATTCAGGCATCTGCCCAAGGAAGCATTGATTTAATTGCCTTTGGTTTATTTGTGGAGTCGTAATTATTGACTGGAGGTAGGATTTAATGGGCCGGGTCTTTATGAAGACAGGGAAATGACTGGCTTCTGCTGCTGGCCAATAATGAACAGGATAGGCATGTGTGCCGGCACACAAACACACACACACATGTGCTCCCTCAACATAATTTTTCACACTCATTTTGCATGCACATGCCCATCTCAAGCCTCATGACAGCATAATAACATTTAAAAAGTCATTTAGTCTGTTGATTCCTTTATGAGAGGACAGTGGTTTGTTTTAGTGGTGCAGGGCGGCGCTGAGGGCCTGCTAATATTTACCCCACCATCACACCCTGGGGAGGCATACAGGCATCACTTCTTATCAGCCTTGCGGCCATAACAAGCAGGTGAACCTTACATTAGGAGACCGGTGGAGACTGCTCATCCAATCTGGAGGCACTTGTTGTAAAACATCAAAGGCATTTATTGATGGTCTGAAGGGCTGAAATGATTCCTGTAATTTTGAGCATCTTATCAAACAGTAGCAAGACTCTGCTGTTCCTCTTTACCTGAATGATCTTTGAACAGTAAACGGAGTTGAATAGCTGGCCGCATTCACGTCATCTCGCTGAAAACCTTGGTGCGTTGGTTGTTACGTGGCATTTAACATTCGCTGTTTTTATTTTTTCCCCAGCTCATCGACGGCTGGTTCCGTGCACACTTCCAACGTGCTGCGAAACGTTCCTGCTTTTGTTGTCGGTGCTCTGAGGCTCATATTGTGTTGCGTGGCTCATTATGTCGCTGTTATGACAGGGAACAGCTCTGAGTGCTCAACTCCTCTCTGAAGAAAAGTGACTAATTAAACCTCATTTAATGATTGTGCTAATTAAATCAGCCACTCCTTTTATCTCTCAGAGTGCATTTGTATGTGTGCGAAGGGGACTCGAGTCGAGCCTTTGTTCTGTAAATATGTCACTGGATCAGAGGCGGGGACTTGGTAAGGAGCTTCCCGAGAGAGGAGCGATGGAGTCTGAGTTCATATCAGAGTGGAGTTTTTTTAGCATTATTATAGCCTAAATTTCAAAACAAGTGAATAGACAGCTTATTAGTTTAAGAGGCTGTGATGAATGCCTATGCTTGCAGCTGAGTGGTATGTCAGATTACTATTAATTTCAGTAATAATGCGTAAAAGCTGTTGGGCTATTCAGACCATGATTTCTTGCTTTGACTGCACCGGTTCTCAGCAGAGTGTAAAGCAAACAAAGATCCAAATCCCAGAACACAATCTTTAATTCCATGATCCATTAGACATTTTTTTCTTTTTTTAGTGTCTAAAACTCTCTATTTTTGTCAATTTAACTGTCTATCCTTTCTGGAAGAACGTTTGTCGTCAGTTGGTGGAGAAAATTTGCTCAACAATTTGGTTATCAAATTATCTCTGCTCGTGCATCTAGAGTCGCACGCATGCCGAGTGAGCAGAGTGCAAGAGCAGTTTGTCGGAGTCAGGCGTGTGTCCGAGCAGATCCCCGCGAGCCTCTGTCAGATTCGCGCACACACACTTAAAATTAGTTTTCCTTCGATCTAAGCTCTCAAACGAGTATCACTGCGTGCTCAACCTAGTGGCACAAAATGAGAGGGAAGCAGACATGTTTGATGGTGAATTTGCCCAGCTGTTCAATTCCGACACAGAACATGAAGACTTAGATCAATTCGTGTGTGCTGTTAAATAGTGGAATAAAGCTCAACTAAACTCAATGTTTGCTTCAGTTACCTTTTTTTGCAGACTGTTTGTTTAAACATGTTTATGGTGCGCCTTAGTGCCGAAAATATGGTAAACAAATCTAACCTAAAACTATGAGCGCCTCAACTTTTAGAAAATAGATGGTAAAGCTTGTTTTTCTATAAAAATCCAGGTGTATATCATAGAGATATAGAAAAATGTTTTTCAAACTTTTTAGATAAATATGTAAAAGGTGGCCCACTTGTTTCTTTGGGCAGTCGCACTTTGCAGCTCTTGCCTCCTGAAGGAAACTCTTAAAGGTTGCATATCTTTTGTATGGAGATCATCTCTCTGTATTTTTATCTCCGTCGTGCCTCCTTTTCTCACCTAATGAGCAGGAACCTGAAACAAAGACCCCGTGCGTTTCTCTGTTTAGTCTTGGCTTTATTTAGGTCAGATCCCTAACAAATACCATGTTGCACATTGAAATGATGTTTCCTAACAACGTATCAAGAAAATGAGAGGTTTTTAATTACAGTATTTGTGGCCCCAGGTGTCCAATTCCCTTTCATATCAGTCCCTGGAGGCCTGAAGGGAAGAGAAAGAGAGGGATTTGCCGTGCTGCTGGGGAAGGTAATTATGAAGCAGAGCAGGAGAACCAGCTTGTTGGCGCCTTCGTGATTTTCTTACCTGAGCCCTTTGCTAATGTGACATATTCATTATTGGAGATAATCAAATGCAAGGCTTTTTAGTGTGATGCCTTTGTACTTTTTTTTAATCTACTTGTGCTGTTATTGTTGTTATTCCCCAGTTTAATAAATTTGATTTTCAAACAAAAGTGAGAGGACTAAGGATCAAAGAGTTACAACCCCCCCCCCCCTCCCCATCTGTGATAAATCTACAGTACCTACTTTTTTACCTTGACGAGTGGCTTAGATCGGACACTGCTCACTAACAGAGGACTAAATCTGCTGTTGGTTAAAAGGTTTCTGATTCATTTTAAAGCAGCAGAAACACTTATATCTATATATATATAGTTCTGGGCTTCAACTTTAAAGCATATTCAGTTTGACATTGCATAAGAGCCAGTTCGTCACTGTGAAGGCAACACTTGCAGGTTACATTCAGATGTAACGTCTACATCCCCCTCCATCTGCCCGACACGATCGCTTCAATGACTTACAAATTGGCCCGTTGGAAACAATTGAGCCTACCTGTTCAGAGCGAAAGCACAAAAGAGCTGGGATGATCGATCCTTTATGTAAAACAGTGCAAGAAAGAGTTGTGGTGCGTAATGCCACTATCACACAAAGGTCACTGGAGGGCTGCAACTTTGAGCGGCTGCTCGCCTACAGGTGCGCCCCGGGCTATAGGATGGTGGTGTCATTTAATTGGCTCATAAAAACACCTTTTTGCTTGCAGCTCCTGTTCAGGTCCTCACAGACAGACACACACACACACACTCACACACACACACACACAGAGATGTGGCTGGGCTACACGAAGGTAGTCGTGATTTATTTTATACGCAGAAATTTTTTGTTGCCTTCGAATATATCAATACTTTACCAATGTCTTCTGCTTCTTGGATCTGGGTGACGGCATCTCAACCCTGGGTTTTGTGTTGCCTGCCTTGGACCTCGCTTATGCTTGGCCTGAGTCCTCCAGCGAGGCCTTCACCCGTCTCTCTGCTTCTCAGTTTCCTCCTGGAGCCGTTGGTTTTCTCCACACCTCCAGGGCCAGGATCACTACACAGCCTCCACTAGTGGTTTGCCGATGAACACAGTGGCTCAGACTTTTTAGCTGTCACATTGACTGACAGGGTCGAAAGAATCTTTTTCTAAAATGTAATAATGACATATTCAATTGTATTTATTTTTATTTTGAACAGTTCGCCATCACACATCACGAGTGCATGCAACCATTGCACATAAATTATTATGGACTGACTTGCTGTGGTCTGAACTCTCAACTTTTTCCTGGTCTGCATTGACTTAGTTTTGTGCTTGTTTGTACGTAATCAAATGTTATGTTGATCTTGAATCTGTGCCCCGGTTCTGCACAGGAGACTAAAATTACAAGTGTCAAAGGTTTAAAGTCAGGAAACATTGCTCCACCAAAAGAGGTGGTTGACATCTAAACGTGTCCTGATCTCGTTGGGCCGTCGCTTCAGCAGCTGTAAATCGTCTCTCTCCAAGCAAAGCAATAAACTGCGTCTCTTAAAACAGAAAAATCCTGCCATGGTCCAGATGTGTTATTTTTCTCTTGACTAAAGTGTTCTTGGGGTGAGTGTCTTTAAATTGAGCTGCACTGTTTCATCGTCTTTGCAATTATTGGTAACAAACTGACAACCTTTGTGAAGTCTGAAATACTTAGCTTTAAGACACACCTGTAGACTTTTACTGAAAACATGTTGGTTCATTGCAACATCTGATGTCTCTACGCTTGGATTTATAAAGTGAATAAATACACACCCGGTGGTCCATCTGGAATATAGGGGAACTCTGCCTTTCCTTCCTCCTTCATCAGCTTCCTCTGCAGTTTCTTCTCTCTCTGGCTCAGAAACCTTCTCCTCTTCACCATTTACTCTAACATTTTCTTCACCTTCAATCATTTCTCCATCTTATAATCTCTACTCTTCTTCTTCTTCCTTCTTCCCCCTCACTTTTCCTACAAACAGCATGTTCTTCAGACAGGAGCAGGGACCTAAATGACGATATATACTTTTGATTCATATTCAGTTTTAAGTCTGTAGGAGGCTTTTGGATAAGGCAAGTTTTACAAGAATGATTTTAAGGACTTGGTCCTGCGGGCTGGAGACAGTGGCCCCCCTGTAGGTCCACCCCTGGTGTTGACCTAACACTAGCCGGCCCCTCGTGAGTCTCTGTCCTTCGGTACAGACCTCCAGTCTGTACTCCACAAAGTTGCTGATGTGCTCGTGTTCGGGGCTCTGTGGTCTCTGTGCTTCAGGGCGTCCCGCTCCGGTTGGTGCCCAGCATGCAGGGACTTCTTGAGTTTATTCTGAAGACATTTATTTACTACATGATCGGGATGTTCTCATGTTTTCCAGGATCTTTGCAGTTTCATCCTTAATGTACGTTCGAGAGCAGCTGGTTCATTGCTTCTGTTTTTCTTGCCTCGCCTTCTCAGCATCAGATACTTCTGTCCGTCGCTGATGTTTTCCAACCTTGATGTCAGCGGCTTCTCTCTGGCTAATACAGCAGCTGGGTATGCGATGTCTGTAGCTTAGATTTTGTTTTTGCTGTTCAGCAGAGGCCCTTCAGGACCTCACTTACTCTTTTTAGGTACTTTGTCTTGTCTCTGTGTTCTGTGGCCTTTTTCATGGTTTCCATCCGCCTGAGGCGTCCCAAGGTATTCATGTCTGTCGTCAACATCAGCGATCTTGCCTCATGTATAAATAGAGGGAGCACACACAGATGCACACATATAGCTGTTTGTTTGTCGGTTTTGCTGAAAAGATGGTCATGAAATCATACCTAGAGAGAAGAAAAGGTCTCCTCTGCAGGGCCTGTTGAATAGTAATAGAGGTGAGTTAACATGGCTTAGCTGCAGCAGCTATTGTAGCATCGCCAAAGGGGACAGGGTCTCTTGCAAAACAGTGGTTGTGTTGCTCACTGCTGGTTCAAGCATTAGTTTTGCCAAAGGGGACAAGGGCCCAGCTAAATCAACTGTAGCATAACATTAGTGCCAGTTCTTAACACTGCCTTAAGCAGCCCAGGGGAGTCTGTAGAGCAGCTGCATCAGAGCTGACCTCCAACCACCCTGCAGGGTCTCAGTCCCCAGCCAGCGTGGCGGTCAGATGAAAGCGGCTGCTAGTCATTCCTGTCCCTTTTGGGGTCAGCAGGTTTAGAGCGCTTCTGCTACAGTCTGGTCATGTTGGTGGTTCAAACAGTAGAAGAATAAATGATGAAATCAGTTAACAGACCACGAAGAATCCCGACTAAAATAAAACAGGCCCTGTTCTTTGTACAGTTGGTGATACGCTAATTTAAAGGTCTTGTGCAAAAAATACAGGAAGAAGCAGAATCTCTGCTGGGTTTTCTTATTCTGGAACCATCTGCGGGGGGGAATGCACTAAAAAGAGTCGTAAGGCCTTTAGTCGCCACCTCTGATGAATAAACCACACCAACAAAAGGACAGAATCAAGAACCTGAAACAGCAGCTGTAGCTGTTCATATATTTCACAGAAATGAGATTAGAAAGCCTTAATGACTAATGACCTAATAACTTCATCTGTTGTTTGGCTTCAACTGCCATGAAGTTTATCTGGCTCATGTTTACCTGTTTGTGTATGTTTTTTTTTAAATGTATTCCCTTGTTGGGACTTTTAATGATCCGGTCTCCCACTCTTCTGTTCCACTGAGCCTTGTGTTGCGGCTGTGTCTCTATTTTTGTGGGTTTGTTTGCATAGTTAGTGGCTCTAAGTGCAATTAGTTGATTAGAAAACGTGTGCAGTCGACAGAGAGTAGATCCTCCCAGGAGGAGGGGAGAGAAGAGCGATGTCTCGACTTCGGCTGTGGTGTTTCCCTGAGGAGTAAGAGCCCTGTTTGAGCTGCATCCTCTGCTGCTGGAGCAAGTTTCCTGCTGCACATTAACCACACTCTTACTCGTAGGTCCCGGCACAGGAGGCCCCTTGTTTCCCTATCCTGTTACTTTCAGTAAAGTGAAGATGGCAATAGGGCAGGAGGACAAACTTTTGTTAATCTCTAAGGTTCTCACCTTTAAGGCACATCAGAAACTAACCAAAGGTTGCTTTAGATCTCTTTGCTGGATGCTGCGTTGTTTCTCCAAAACATGTCACCAGTGTATGGTTGAGTCACACAAATGCACAAAGATCAAAATAAAAATGATGTTTCTATTATAAAAATATCAGCAATAATTATTTAGAGTAAATCATTGCAGAGAGAACATACATGTTTAATGCTCAATTTAGTTTTAAAGGTTGAAGATTCACTTTATTGTTTTTAAATTCTACCCCAAAGACCCCAAGAAACAAAATTACATTGCACAAGCTCACCTAATAATAGCCTAATCAGTAAATAAATTAAATACATGCAATTAAAATACATGGAATGAACATTAAAACACCAAACAATATTTAGTTGTTGCACAGGAGAAATGTCCACTGCACTGAAACCTCTGAACAACTTTCAATATAATGCTCTTCAGAATAACTGCTATTAGATTGAGGAAATTTGGAATGTTATGAATGTCACGTCTTTATAAAAATACCAATTTAATTTAAAAAAAAAATCATTTGATTGGTGGAAATTTGATCGAAGACAGAAATGGAAAATATCAAAACTCCGTAAATGTTGGGATGTGTTAATGTAAATCTCAGATTTACCAATTTCACAGCATTTCTTTGCGTAAATACAGTTGTTGTTTTTTTTTGCTTTTTTCTTCAGCAAAACAGTCAAGTGTTTTTGGGTTTGTTTGTTTTTTCACAAATGACTAAGGCTGACAGAAAATGATGTCGTAGTCTAAACAAAAGGGAGTGAAAGCATGGATGAGCATATTTGGTAACAGACCCCATAATTGAGATCTGTTACCAAAGCTGTCATTTTTGACTAGGTGGGTCAACAAACCTCTCTTTTTATTTTGTTTTGTTTGTTTTTTATTGAAATGGAAAATCATTCCCTATTTCCTTCTCCCTGCTGGTTTCCATGCTCTCGTTTCTTTGGAGAAACAATTTCTAGGCTCACACACAGCTGTTGGGGTTCACTTGTTTACCGATACGCTTCACTTTAGGCAGGTGCCACTAAATGCATCTTATATTAATTAGTATGACTGCTTTGCAGTGTTGTTTTTATACACGCGTATGTTTTTTTAATGTGGTTTCTTGTTTGTTTTCTCTTTCTGCAGGTGTAGATATAGAAATCTAGGGTGTTTCTTTAATCTCACTATCCTTCTTCCTTTGTTTCTTTATGTGTCTGTGTTGATTGCATTTGCAATAAACCCAAAGCAATTACTTATAAAGCAAGATCCACTGGGTGGCAAAGCTAGCATGGCACATAAACCTGATTATAAACGGGGAAAGTAATGCCATGTTTCCTAAAAGAGGAACCAATTTGATGCAAAGCAAAGATGTGTCAGAATAGACCCCTGAGGTACTCCACACAGATGGTTGGAGAGGATTCAGCAAAGACACAAAGGCTTCTCTTTGTCAGACAGAACCAGAACCACTCCCCTGTAGTCTGATTGCACACTGTCTTAGAAATAAATGCCGGTTGTGTTACGCTCCAACATAGAGTTGCAAAACAACATTCTTGTCTTCCACTTAAAACATTTTAGATGAATTCAAATCTCCTGTAACATGATGGGAGTTCTGTTATGGTTTGGTGCAACTAGGGTTAAATTTCATCCCAATGCTGAGATATGAGTCCTCAACTACAAATATGGAAAGCTGAAGATTCAAAACAGATGAACTGTTTTTGGAAGACTTTTTTTTTTTTAGGGTTTTTTAAGTAATCCTGTTTTGGGTCATCTAGACAAAACAAGTCCTCATAAGCTGATGGATTCAGAGAACCTTTAGAAGACCAACAGATCAACTGTTAAATCAGCATGTGGGATGTTGACGGACTAAACGGTGAAGATTGATGATCTTCACCTGAAATTAACCAAGTTATTACAACTTTTTCTAGTTTAATATTTCATCCCTCAGCTGTTTGTTTCTTGTTAATTTGTCAGGATGTGCATCACATTAAAGAGACAACTAGAAGAATCTGGTGTTTTAACAGGTGTATGCAGAGATGTTAGATCCACGGCGGGAGCTTATATTTCATTTAGCTGGATGTCTTTGACTGTTACTGATCCAGGAGAACATTGATGTATACCCCGTTTAAAAGGACCGCATATACTTTAAAGGGTATTCAGTGCTTTGATCAAGTGATTTGATGACCATAAGATCCTTGTCAGTTTAAAAAGAGCACAAAATAAAATCAGAACTCTGCAGAGAAGAGAGAGTTTCCCACCTTGCAGAGACACAGGGGACATCCTCCTGTTTATTTCCTCTGTTTCTATGTGATTTAATGGACAGCAGTTTAGCTCCCTTTTTCCCAGCATTGACATCATCCAGTGATTCACACAACAGACAATCCTGTAAATGTTCCCAGTGATCCCAGTTATGCCCTCAGGTGCTTCTGTTAAAGACCAATTGACTTTCATGGAAGAAATGTGTCCCCAAGTCTGAAGAAATGGCAACAGGCCAAATTTTCTACAGTCAAAGCAGCAATTTCTTCTTTATCAACTCATTCTCTCAGTTTATGTTTAGGCGACTTTTCTTTCAGCTTCCTTCTGAATTGTTGTCTTGGACTAAAAAGGAGGTATAAAAAGAACGACTAATGTTTGCATGTTCATTTTAGCTTGTGTCACAAAAAAGCTGGATGTCCGTTGCCATGAATCATAAACTGAGGCTGTAAAAAGTGAGATTGCTGCGATGTTTGACCCGTCCTTACGATCCATCTGGGTTCCTCTGGTTTCACCGAACAGCAACTAGGCTTTTTCTCAAAAGTGTTGCAATAATGTGTTTTCTTCATTTCTCTTTAGCCTCTTCTAAACACCCCCGTCCCCTTTTTCTCTCCTCCTGCATCCCTGCAGATCCCCTCTGCCGTCCAGCTAATGGAGGCTGTGCGCGTGAAGATGAAGGAGAGGAAAGTGCTGACAGAAGAGCTGGGCGCGCTCGCAACACCAGTCAGCGAAAAACTCTGACTCCCTGGGCTGAGGCTGGGAAAACTGTCATCCTCTCCTCTTCTTCCCCCTCTTCCTTCATATTTCAAACACCGTTCCTGCTCAGCAGGAGTCGTCCTGAGCCAAACGGAGCCACAGTGGCAGAACCAATATTTGTGAGGAAGAAGCCGTCGACTAACTCTGGGCCGTTGGCTCCGACCTCCACCCCGACTTTTGTAAATGAGCCCTCGACATCTGTGTTAGCGCTCAGCGCGCTTCGGCTGTCAGACCGGGCCCCTCAGAGCCGAGCTAATTTACGGTGCAGCCCTGAACTCGGGGAAAACACGGCAGACGCTTACACTGAAATTTAACTTACACCTTTAGAAACCTTCTGCTTCCTTTCCCTTTAGTTTGTTGGACTGCTGAAGGCCCTGAGCTGTTGCCTAAAAGGACAATTTAAGAGACTTAAATGTTGGTAACCCTGGTATCGCATTTAATGAAAATATGACACCAATTCATCCTCTTGTGTTCATCATCTTTACCCAATGAGAAAGTTCTCTAATACAGAGAGAGGACCAATTTTATTTGAACAGTCGCGCTACGGTCATCTTTCTTCCGGTCTTCTGCTCTCTTCTCTTTAGCGTTTCTACATCTCCAGTTCCGGAGGCTGAGAAACCCATGAAGGAAGTGGATTTAATTATAGTGCATGTTATGGATAATTCTCCCAGTAAAGAATCCGACGACCACCCGTTTCCTGAAAGAAGACCATCACAGATCCTCCACCCAGCCTAACAATGAATCCATTGTGCTTTTCCACATTTATTTGTTCCACATCACAGACTCCTCAGTCATCGTCTCATCTGAACAAATCTCACTTCTCCAGGTGAGATCTGTCAATTTCAGCCTGTTTGGTTTGATATCACTGATGTTTTTTCTCATCTTATACATTATTTCTGATTGTTATGACCTCAAGGTCCCACTCTTTGCCGCAGCTCTCCAACAAGGACCTGTTTATTATCATTATCCCCGGTTATTGTTACCTGACTGTGTCTGATGATAAATATCAATAAAAATAAATCCTCAGATTAAATTAACTCAGATTCAGTTTCAAAATATTGTCTTTTATTGGAAGACACAAAAACTCAGCATAGTTATATCACATCAAATGGATTTCAATTATTGCGTTTTAAAGAATACTTGCTCTTGTTTTCTTTTTTGTTTTTACTTTTGTAATTATGATGAAAATCTCGTTCATTTGCATTCAAAGGTTTGTGAATAAAGACGTTTCCTGACCGTCTTTTGTAGCTTGTTGCTGCTTGTCTGCATGTTGTCAGCGGTGACCAGCGGCGCCCTGCGAGCCTCCATCTTGATTGACGGCGGCCTGTTGGCGTGGTTCCGGTCTGTAACAAGTGACTCCTGCTGTTGACGTCATTAATAGCAGCCTAGGCCAGTTCACGCATATAGAGCAGGGCTTTGTTAAAGCGGGAGCTGCTTTAAATCTCTTTTATCTGCTCCTACTTTCCCTACCTCTCTTATTATTCCTTTTGAATATTAAGTCCTGATCCCCCTCTCCTCGCCCTTGAGTTGCTATCCTCAACACTCCCTGCTTCCTTCACATCACTCCTTCCTTTTTCATTTTTTTTCCACTTTCTCACCTCCTTTTTTACGTTTGATTAAAATCCTGTTCAGGAATTAAAAAGAAATAACTCCGCTTTTTAATCCCACCCCCACTTCTCTTCCCAAATATATGCTAATGATGTCGTTTTCCTTTATCTTTTTATAATAAAGGATTAGGCCAGGACCGTCTTCTGCTGCAACTCGGGGACCAATTTAGCCGGGATTCAGGAGAGACAAACCCCGGCGGTTAATTACCATTCATTAACATAGTTTGCATCTTTCCTCCTTCTCCAATACCCAAGAGCCAGCTATTGTCAATATTTGTCCCATGAAAAAAAATCCTTCAGTCTGTTTTTTCCAGTCCTGTCCTCAAGCGTAATGCGTCTAATGACAAACATTAATGGGAGTCTGGTGGCACGGTGGGAAAAAGACGAACGTATCAGTGGCACGTAAATGATGATTCCCTCCTCCCCCACCGCCCTCTGCTTCCTTTCTAGGTTTAATGCAAAGTCAACACATTTGCTCGGCGAGCAGCGCCATCCGGCCTTGGCTGACACGCTCCTGCTAATTCTGTGACACATTCAAATGCACTCCCCCTCGGCTGCGTCTCCCGTGGGTTTAATTAACCTGGCCTCGCCTCTGACGCTCCAGCGGTGAAGATGTTAAAACGATCTTGAGAACACCCTTTGACCCGCCTGTAACACACACACACACACACACAGAGAGCAGGCGACATACATGATTCATCTTTTTTTCTGCGTAACAATGGCATGTCATCTCCATCTCTTCTTCTCTTTCATTCTTCTCGTCTTCCTCCTTTCTTTCCTTGTATAATTCTCATTAGGTCAGATTTCCTTTGGGAACTACATCAGATCAGAAGCCCCAAAAGCAAAGTCCCACCCCCAACACTTCATTCGTTCCAGCAAAGTAAACTGTCCCTTTTCAACAATTTTTTTCCTCTGTTTTTATTATTTTTACACCTTCGCTTTTTCATTTCTGATCAGGCTCATAACTCGTTACCTCTCTTGGTGTCTTGTTGAGTGATGCTCGGGAAGGTGAGCAGTAGATGGGCCGATGGGTTGCAGCGGCTCCTGCATTATTGTGGGTTCTTATTCTGGTACAGAACTAGAGATCTAAACTACATTAAGCTCTCCTCCATAGAGCGCCTGCACTCACCTTTGATCTCGGATAAGGAACTCCATCACTCCTGGACTGGGAACTTGGAGTCACTGCTCCATAGCTATTCCACAGTGAAAAGACTGGTTGAAGTGGGGCGACGTTGTCGAGTTTGTCCAGTAACCCAGAGTTTGTCCAGTAATCCAGAGTTGCTGCTTAAAATGCTTCATCTGAAGGCCTATGACAGCAGCGGTGGTTGAATAATTACACTTTGCAAACCTAAGTTACTCCTCTGGACCCAAATCTTTGATTTTTCTTCAGTTTTTTATGATCCCGTTTTTACCCTTAATTTTAAGACTAAAAGAAAAACGACTTTTTTTTCCCTCTAATTTACGATACAGGAAAGAAAAATGTGAAATTTCTTGTTCATTTTAATAATAGTTTGTCGTTTTAAAGCACGTGGCTTAACACAAAAAAACTCACATCTACTTTCGGTCGGCTCAGATTTTCTTGAACTTGGGGTTTTTCCTTGATTTTTCTTTTCTTACTTTTACGGCAAAAAAGGAAAAGTTTGTTTCTAACAAATAGACTTTTTTTTGCTGGGTGAGGAATCCTCCCTCTACCTGGTAACTCCCACACAGCTCACGTTTCGCACATTGATGATCTATGTAACGTACCTCCCTTCCATATGTCGCCACAAGTGGCCAAAAAACTGCTTTAATATATCGGTTAAGTTTGAGGGGTCAGAAAAGTGTTTTAACAATAGTTGTCAAATTCGGTAGCCACTAAAAATGCAGATTGGGATTGATTTATTTATAGAGGTTCTGCCTCTAAAATATGATGATATATTCCCTTCTAAAACCTTTTTGTTCCTGAAGGAAGATCAGGGTCGGTTTCTGCACACGTTCCTTTCGTCTTGTAGGAGTTCATGCCGTTTGGGTGGGATAGCAGTCCAACGAGAACAAACGTACTTATTTTTTTCAGCGCCAGCGAGTCGTTGCAGGTTTCTGCAGCCAGATGTGTAGCGGATGGAAAACAGCCGCTGGGGGATTTCTCTTTACTTCCCTGACACAGTTTCACTCTCCAGCTATCGCTGCCAATACATTGGTGGGCTTTGATTTTTCTAGGCGCAGACACTTGGCACTGCCTTAAACAACAAGGTACTTGTGACAAACAGCCAAATGTGTTTTTGACAAATCTATAATGCAACATGTTTACTGTTTTCATTGTCTATCCCCCGAGAGGCTAGTCAGCAACAAAAGACAGGAGCCGCTTTCTCTGTGGATGATGGAAATCTCACTGTTTTCCATTCTAGCAATATTTATTACCTGACTTCTCGATGTATTTATATATTATGTTCTTTAATATTAAATCAGATGGCACCTTGAAGAGAAAAAAAGGAATTTGACTCTTCTGATGCACATCTGCTGTGTACACAACCCCATTGATCTTCACTTGAACAAGTCCCTCGTCCTCCTATGTGCTGCTCCAGAGATGAAAAAGCAGTAGATTATAGGTGGATGCGGCCCGCCGTGGGAAGTGAGGGCGCAGATAAAAAGGATTGCCTCTCATGGGAATAAAGCTATGTTTTGATGTTGTGTGATAAAGTAGAGGCACGGGGCAAGAATGGGGGAATTTAACCGTACCTTTATATATCATTTTCAGGTTTTTCTCCTTCTAACTTGTCTTATTTGGAACAGCTAAGCTCTTACTGCTCTACTCTCATAAACTGTTCCAAGCTTTTCTTATGGTAGCTCTTTCGCTAAAGCAAAACTTGTTAAGAGCAAAAAGGGAACAAAAAGAATGAATAAAGGGTTGATTCGGTCTTTGGATTCCTAAAAGCACAGAAGAAAATCCTTCAGTCTTCGATGTTGCCTCATCGAAAGGCAGCCGGCCTCAGCGTGACTTCCTCTGGAGTCTGCATGATTTATCTCGGATGTTTGTTCTCAAATGAGGTAGAAAATGGGGCTCATAAGTAACACAGCATCACTTGTTTTCAGGCTGTAAAATCTGCTGAGCATGAAATGCTCTCAATTTAACTCAATTTATTCATAAAGCACCAATTCACTTCAAATGTCATGTTGAGCAGTTCACAAGTTACAGTAAATATTTTCAAGTTTGTTTTTTTAGGGCAATCGTATCATTTTAGCGCAGCTGGAGATGACGTGACATTCAGCAACAATCCTATATTGTCCCACATCAGGGAAATTGCAGTGCAACAGCAACAACATGACAGGCAATAAAAGGAAGTAGGTTATCAGGTTTGTCCTTCTACTTCCGTAATATCAAGGAAATGAACAATGGAAGCAGTTATTTAAATGTTTTTAGTTTCTGCTTAAAAAATTCTGTAAAGGGATTTTTTTTTTCTCAGAGCCAATGTCTTTAATCAGACTAAAATACACAGTTAATTTTTAGACTACACAGTTTGTTCCATGTAAGTTATACTGTAGGTCAGCAGAGGTCAAGAGTATGATAACATATGTGAGCACGAACATGTAAGTGCATTGTATTACACCCACCTTTTTGGTCAATGTTTCCGTCAGGTTTTCTATTTTTTTTTATATGTTTGACATGAATAAATTACAGAGACAGTGTTTCAGATCGCCTACCTTCAACATTACAGCAATAAATCCTGCTAGATTCAGTCCAGCCTGGAAGCTACAATCGGTAGTAACAATAACAAACATGTTTTACCTTTAGCTATAATTATGATTAGTCTGTGTTTTTATTCTTAATCGGCTAGCTATATGTATTTTGAGCAAATCTGAATATTTTGTCTCCCTTGCCATGTTTACATGAACATTAAAATCTGTAATTAAAATGACTTTGTTACTATTTACGAAGCCAAATTGGGTTAAATATGCAACCTGGTATGAACCTCCTAATTTCTTTACCAAGATGATCTTTCAGCAACAGGTTTCTTAACCCCAACCCCATGAGTAGCTTCCCATTTCTTAAACAACCATGTTGAAAGACACATCCATTGTTCGTACTGCATGCGTTTTTACAACTGGAAAATGGGGAACCATTGTTTCCCGGGACTGACGTTCCTGAAATATCTTGATTGCTGTTAACTTTTGATGAATCAAGAAGAAGAAAATCAGCCGCATGGTTCTGGGCGATGTTTAATATTGACAATATGGCTTTAAAGTATTTTCACATGCATAAAGTGAGGGGAAATCAATGGGTTGCGACGAAGAGCCAGAAAAACGCTCATCCGTGAGGCTAAAAGGAGATTAGAGATTAGATTAGACCCTGGAGTAATGAAAGACTGGAGAAGACTTAAAGCAGTGAAGACTTTAAGCAGTGGTCGGACTCTCATCATAAATACAAGATGCTGGTGAAAAAAATGATGCAACACTGGATTTAAATAAATCTGGTGATGGAAGCTATTGAAACAACGCCAACACATATCAAGGTAACCTAAAGTTAAACACAAAATGTTAGAATTTATCTTTGATTTCAGAATAAGTGCCTCTTGGAACTTCTTTTGTCCTTTTTAACAAACCATTTAAACTGCATCAGTCTTCATTTGTCCTGTCTGTTACAGAGCAGGCAGCCATCCATTGTTTTCTGCTTAAGTATGTATAATTCCTCCATTGTCTGGGATAGTGGGCCCCTCAAAGCACCTCTCCACCTTGACTAACTTTTCCAAGCGCTCATTAGCAGCCTGGCTGAAGTTTGCAGGCTATGAAGCAGGCTGGCAGATTACCCCCCTTAAAGTAGCACACCTCAGGTAATCACGCTAATGAATTCAGGAACCAGCCCTCGCCATTCCTCCCTTCCTTCCTCTATTTCCACTCGCTTACCTTCTCCTTTTTTTCCACCGTGGAAGGGCAGGAGCTCAAAGTGCCAAACAACCCGAGTGTTTGTTTGCATAACATTAGAGCTGCATGCTCGCACACGTTGGCGGGGGCCTCACTGCAGGACTGACTGGAGGCTTCGGTGAGCGCAGGTGGAGCGGGCCGAGCATCACTGGGACTAATTAGAGCACAGCACAGGTATTTTAGCATGTTTGAGTGGAGAGGATTGGGCTGGCGTGGGAATCCATGGACCTTATGAGGCACACAAACATGTTACCACAGCCTGGCGTTTTACCGGAGTGTGTCTGGTGTCATAAAAAACACATGCATGACAAATGACCCCTTGTTCAAATCCAGCTGAATCATCATGAGAGGGACTCAGGAGGGAAAGCATTTGTCCCGTGGTTGGCGGGTTGCTGGCTCTAACCCCTGCTGTCTCTTAAGTTTTTTCCTTGGGCAACACACTTTACCTGCCTAGTCTGCTCATGGTGCTCAGAAGGGCTGGTGGGGTCAACTAAAGGGCAGCCTCGGTTCTGTCATTATGTCCATCAGAAGGCATAGCAGGTCCTTTACTTGCATGGTGCTTCATTAGCTCTAGAGGCCCCAAATCGCTTCACAGTATAATGTCATTCACGTTTTTACATGCAGATGCTGGAAAGCTAGGGTGTAACATAGCTTCAATCTGACCACCAGCTGGCAAGACAGGTGAAATCTCTGGAGCAAGCACACGCAAGTGAGATGGCCAACGGTAGTAGGAGTTCATCCTGGAACTGGTGGGTTGCCAGTTCAAACTTCGACCATCTTACGATGAGAAGAGGACTACATACAGGGGTTGGACAATGAAACTGAAACACCCGTCATTTCAGTGTGGGAGGTTTCATGGGTAAATTGGTTCAGCCTGGTGGCTGATCTTCATTAATTGCAGATTTTCACCAGTAAGAGCAGAGAGTGAAAGTCCAATTAGCAGATAAGAGCTCAGTTTTGCTCACAATATTGCAATGTACACATCATTATGGGTGACATACCAGAGGTCAAAAGAGGACAAATTGTTGATGCCTTCGTGGCTGGCGCATCTGTGACCGTGACAGCAAGTCTTTGTGATGTATCAAGAGCCACTATATCCAGGGTAATGTCAGCATACCATCAAGAAGCAAGAACCACAACCATCAGGATTAACTGTGGACACAAGAGGAAGTTGTCTGAAGGGGTTTTCGGGTGCTAACCTGGATCGTATCCAAAAATCATAAAACCACGGCTGCCCATATCGCGGCAGAATTAAATATGCACCTCAACTCTCCTGTTTCCAGCAAAACTGTCTGTTTGGAGCGCCACAGGGTCAATATACACGGACGGGCTGCTATAGCCAAACCTTTGGTCACTCATGTTGATGCCAAACGTCAGTTTCAATGTTGCAAGGAGCACAAATCTTGGGTTGTGGACAATGTGAAACATGTATTGTTCTCTGATGAGTCCACCTTTACTGTTTTTCCAACATCCGGGAGAGTTACGGTGTGGAGAAGTTAATCCAAGTTAATCCAATCCAAAAACCTTGGAAGACCTCCCGAGAGCCTGGAAAAGTTACTGATAATGAATACATTTAAAAAGTATGTTCTCCAGAAATGAAACTATATCTTTTACAAAACTAAGGCATGACTGGTTGTCTGAACAGATCTGTTTGATAAAATACAAGTATTATATTTTAAATTGATCAAACCCAGCCTCTGTCAGGAAATCATAGAGGGGGGGGCAGCCCTGACCAACTCATCTATCAAAAAAATGGTTTAGATGTTACTTTTGAAGGAACTGACACAAAGTCATGTATTGATTGTTTCATTGCTGACAGAATCAACAAAATGTCTGTTCTGAATCCTCCACATTGATCCAAACTCAGTTAAGAACAGGAAGAATATCCTCCAGTGACACAAACATCCCCTCACTACAAACCGAAAGGTCATTACTGTAGTGGCAGCAGAACAGGCCAGACCAGCACCTTCAACTGCATTAATAGGTATTAGAATCTTGTCAAATAGTGTGTAGTTTCTAGTGCAAACATCTTAAAACCCTAAAACAAGACAAAACTAACTGAAAAGTAACTTTTTAGCTAGATATCAACTTTTTTTATTCAAGAATTCTTGGAAATTGATGAAAAGAAAAAGCTGTAGTTCCAATGACTGTTTTAAATTAAATGTACTACTAAGAAGATTTCACTACATAAGACAAAAATACTTGGTACGTGGAAGCCAGTTCAGCAAAACTGTTGCTGTTGTTTCATTTTGTTGCTTTCATTTTAGTTTTAAGTTTACAGTTTCTGTGAGTTTAGTTGTGAGGATAAATATATTGAGGTTGTCCTCGTTGCCTATTGTGTGGCTCACGTGTGCAGTATCATATTGTACCACTGGATGGAGCCAAAGCATCAAGAGTTTCAGGGCTGAACACAGTTTCAGAGAGAAGACTTCCAAAATAAAAGCAATAATTTTAAAGCTTCAAAATTTTGTTTCTTTTGCTTTTATGTCTGTACTTACACAGTCTCCACAAGGTGGCGCTATTGACAAGGCTATTGACTTTTGGTTTGATAAAGCTGGATTTGCACCCACCACCTTTGAACTGCATTTTTTCAGAAGCCAAATTACTTTATGTAAAATTATACAACAAAATAGTATAATTTGATTATTAGGTTTTGATTCTGGTGCTGGTTTTGAAAATAATAAATTATAATGACTTTGTCTCCTACTAACCTTTATTTCTTTAGTTTTATATTAGTTTAATGTCATAAAGGTGAGCAAAGATTTGTGGTTTACATAAAAAAAACATGTTGGAGTGAAAAAATTGTGTTTTTGTAAAAATTTCTCTTTAAGTAAAATAAATGTTTGTGAGCTTAAGTTTTCCTCTAAAGCATGATTTTCAGTTTAGTGTAAATTCTGTCTGTTAAATGTTTGAAGTGTTTGTATTATGGAGCCGCATATTGGAAATCTCCACCAGGTGGCGCCAATATCTCTGTAGACTCGTGTTTACAATCCAAAACTAAACAATCTAAACATACAACCTGCAGTGTTCTCTTCTCTCGTTGTGGAGAACATCTGTATATATAAGAGGAATCAAATCCGATGACTGATTAAATATTTTCAAAAAATTAAAACAACCTATATTTAAAATGTAGTTGTGCAAATAAAACTATTTCATTAAAGTTACTGACTTCAATGAATGTAATGGTTTTTCTGTCGTTAGTGATGAGAGTTAAAAATTTACTAAGTTATAGACAAACAATCTTTGGGGAGTGTCTCACTCTTTGTTCATCATCATCATCTTTTGCTTCATCATCATCTTTTGCTTCATCATCATCTTTTGCTTCATCATCATCTTTTGTATTGACCATCGACGCCTCAGCTGCCCACCGCCCTCCTACACATGTGAACGAATCACAGCTGCAGCGTTACCCTGAGGGAACATCCTGATTGGCCCCCTGCTACCGGATAATGGCTGCTTGCTTTGGCTAGCTTTACTGTACAGGTTAAACCTAGACTGGCTAACAGTGAATTCCTCACTGAAAACAATCTGGTCATATTTTCTGCCTCTGCTGTTGCAGCTGGTCACAATGTTCCTCGCATCGTGTCCTGGATTTAAAAAATGTGTCTGCCCTTTAAGAAGAATGGGAGGCCCTGCCTCAGCAGATAATAAGTCGACTTGTTAACAGCACGAGACGTCATTGTCGATGGTCGCATGACGAGTTATTGAGACGTTGCCATTTTTTGTTGTGGTGTACACACCATTGTTGTTAACTTTAGTTTCAACAAACAGTTTGAGATGAGGAAATCACCAGTGCATCCTTCTACTTAAAAGTCCTACTTTCGTGATATGATATCACCGTCGCGGGAACTTTTTACATTTTCCACAAATTTCTCCCGAAAGCCAAAAATCCCTTACTTTTTGTAAGTAGTGTATGTGTAGTGTATGTCAGAAGAAGAATCTTAAAATCTATTCTAAATTTTACAGGGATCCAATGAAGAGAAGCTATAATAGGGGAAATATCTCTTTTTAAGTTTCAACAGAACTCTTGCTGCAGCGTTTTGGACCAACTAAAGACTTTTAAATGCGTTTTGCGAACTTCCTGCTAACAAAGAGTTACAATAGTCCAGCCTTGAAGTAACAAATGCATAGACTTGTTTTGCAGCATCAGGATCAAAACAAAACAAGGTCAAAACAGAACACAATGTGCAGTTACATAAAATGAATAATAAAAGCAAATAATTAAATGACCAGAGCAACTCGAATTGTACAATTTTTTCCACTAGTGTCCCCCCGTAGCCCTCATTTTTACATTTTTCTATTCGACATTTAACCCCCCCACCATATCCAGCCATACTCCCCAGTCTACCCATGCTTTAACCCTCCCCTTATTATGAGCTCAACCAAACATCTCAATACCCAAAGTAAAAAAAAAAAGCTTTAAATAAATAAATAAATAAAATGAATAAGTGTGAGAAAAAATAAATAAATTTAAATTTAATTTAAAAAAGGGGGATGGGGGGGTCAGTCAACTGGTAAAGCGTAAACTTTACCTTATCAAGTTTAAGAAAGTGCATGACATTCTGAGGCCACAATGAAATTAAGGGGGACTTTGGTGATTTCCATAGCAACAAGATACGGCGCCTTGCTAATAATGATGTGAATGCTAAATTATCTGATCGCCTGCTGGCAAGGGAGGGTAGATCTGTAGAAAAGCCGAATATTGCTAAAGAATAGTTAATCTCGATGTCCACGCCTATAACTTTCGACATGATTTTAAAGTAATCCATCCAGAACTTGCATAGGGCGGGACAGAAAAAATACATTTGACTTAAATTACACTGAGAATTATGACACTTCTCACATTGGTCGTTGGTGGTGTTCGGATAAAATTTCGATAGTTGAGCTTTAGACCGGTGAACTTGTAATCTTGCGCAAGGTGCGCTTACCTGCACCTTGGATATAGCCTTGTCCCACCAATAGTCTGTAAGGACAATGCCCAACTCCTGTTCCCAAGATCTTTTAATTTTGTTCATGGAGCAAGGAACCAAATCAATCAACTTAAGAGTAGATATTAGATATACAAGATTTTTGAAAGGGAACTAAAGACAAAATATCATCCAATGGATATCCAACAGTAATGTGAGTATAATCTGTAAAAAGAATAGAGAGACAGTGTCTAATTTGGAAAAATCTAAACAGATGTGAAGGGGGCAGGTTAAATTTGGCTGATAGCTGAGCAAAACTACAGAAAATATTGTCTTTATAAAGATTGCGAAAGGTTTTGATCCTCTGATATGCCAAGTAAGAAAGGCACTGTCATTTAAAGCGGTTGGGAATAAATGGTTATCTACCATAGGTGATAAGATTGATGGAGAAATAAGTTTAAAATGAGTCCTAAATTGAGTCCAGACGCGAAGGGTTGAGAGAACTATGGGATTACTAGTGAAATCTGTAAGCCTGAGAGGTTTGGAGGAATCTAGAAGTGCAGAAAAACAGAGGACCGAGAAAGGGAATCAAGTTCAAGTTTAACCCACAACAAATCTGGGCGGTGAAGCAGACACAAGACCTTCTGAATATGGGCTGCCCAATAATAAAGAAAATTGGGCGGAGCAAGCCCCCCATCAAATTTAAATCTCTGCAGCAAACTTATCTTCACTCTTCACTCACTCTTTTAGGTAGAAACAATGGAATAGTTTTAAACAAAAAGAGAAACTTTGGCATGAAATTCATTTTAATTATGTTAATTCTCCCAATAAGAGATAAAGGAAGAGACTTCCATCTTTGTTTCAAATTATCAATCAATGGAGAGAAATTATTTTGGAAAAGAGAGGACAAAGTCCGAGAAATGTGGACTCCCAAGTTCCTAAAACCAGCAGAGGCAAATTTAAATGGGATAACGGATTGATTAATTTCTAATTTTTGCTATATTCCTAAGGTGAAAGAAGGAAATCTTAGAGACCTGTTTGATATGGTATTTAAATGAAAAATTCTGATCAAAAAAAACACCATGGTTCTTTACATTGTTACCAGAGGCCAATTTAATGTTATCCATTTTAAAGGGTTGACAAAGCAGTTTCCTTTTAGATGTTCTGGTTCAAAGATAACAACTTTTGTCTTTTCAGAGTTCAAAAGCAAAAAGTTGATGTTTTCATAAAGATCCTGGCCTGCCTCAGTTTGCATGTTTTCCCTGTTCATTGTATTGGCTGTTTCTGGTTTTCAAAAGCATGACTGTGACACGACTGCGACCCTGCATTAAAAAAAGTGGATATATTGGTTTGATAAATATTTTAATCATGAAGTCCACGCACTATTTGGAGAAAGAATTCAACCTAGACAGACTGTTCTCCTTTGCTCTACATCTCTCATGTCTCACTCTACAGGGTTAAGTTATTTAAGCTATTTCTATATTTATGCTGCTATAGGCTGAGGCTGCTGGAGCACAATCTGACCACTTCTCACTCTACTTTTTTCTTCTTTTATTTTCCAATCTGCTTTGTTTTAGCACTTAACTTTCTGCTTTCTCTTGGGGTTTTTTTCATTCCCTAGAAGCGACACCTGGGCTGGCGTTCTATTAGCTGAGATGCCTCCCTCAAGAGAAATGTCAGCTGGTGGTGGTGACAGCAGCTTAACTTTCTCCATCTCCTGCTTTTGGTTTTCGTCTGCTTCTATTTATGTTTTCAGTCTCCTTAAACCTCCAGTCAGCCACAGCAGATGGCCGCTAGTACCGAGCAAGGTGCAGGTTCTACCGGAGGTTTTTTTCCTGTTTAGAGGAGTTTTTTCTCGCTACTGTCACTTCATGCATGGTCAATCTGTAAAGTTAACAACGCAACGCTAGCTCATTATTCTGCTCCCGGAGGACAGAATAATGCAAGTTGATTTGATGCAATCTGCTGGGTTTCCTTAGATTGGGAACTTTCTAAACTGATTTGGTTAACATTTATGGATCTATGATTGGAATTAAAATATTTTTCTTGAAAAGTCCCTCAGGACGACATGTGTTGTAAACTGCTGCAATATAATTACTGAATTAAATTGAACTGATTACACAGAAGAAAACTCAATAGATTACATTGTAATTTATTTACTCCAGAAACTTAATTATAAAAGTGAAACTAATCTTTTTTTAAAGTTATCATACTAATATACTACAAATACTTAAATTTCAATAATTATTTCAGACGAAATGCTTTGCCATACACCAAAGTATTGGACGCCATCTGCATTCAGTACTTGCTCCTTTTGCATGGATTAGTCCTTTAATGTAGGGCAGCGCAGAGGTTTTTGAAATTAAGTTATGAGTTGTTCAGGAGCTGCAGGATAGTTTATTAAAGGTCTTCAAAATCTACGAATGTTTGATTCTGGTGTATCTCATCTTTCTCGGAACCACTTTTAATTGATTCTCCATCAGGCTCAGGTTTGACCAGTTTGCCTGGCAACAAAGCACTTAAAAGGTTTCATCTTTAAAGCCCATCTCAGTACTTTTAGGAGCATAAGTCTGTACCAACAAAATAAAATCAGCATCTTCATACAGCCTGTCAGCATAGGAAGGCTTGACATTCTCTAAAATATCTGATAGATAAGTGCTCTGACTTTGAAAATGATAAAAACACAGTGGACAACGTTTTGGGAATCTGTTTAAAACTCCTAAATAAGTTTCACTATAGAATCATTTCAAAACAGTGGTTTTGCTTCATGTTTGTGTAGGTTTTTATTCGATTTTTCTTTCATTCATACAGCCTTGCTTTTCCACCTTCTACAAAATGTCAGTGGCTGTCAGGTGAGCATATCTATGTTTTTAAATCTGTTCCACTGGTGTTTCATAACATATTGCAACTCTGTTTTTTAAGTTGAACAAACAGTCCCTGTGAGGTTTGCTCTGCTGAATTACTGAGATGTTCTCTATAGTAGGGGTCTACAACCTGCAGTTGTTTGGACTTTGCATGGCTCTTAATAACGTGTAAAAATTACAAAGAACCAATATTAGTATTTAATGTAGATATATTTTTTTTAAATGCAGGTTTTTATATATTAAATGTATTAAAGATCAGCAAAGTAATAACTCTGAAAGTACCAAAAACATGTTTTTTAAATCTATTTTTGTGGGAAGTCTGTGTTTTTAATATTTTCTACTAAAATAAAAATAAAACCCCAAAGAACAAAGCGTTATTGTCCTCTTTTCACAATTGATTTCCTCTTTTCTCTATGTAAAACCCAAAATTAATATCTAAACTCGTATCCTGTAGTAGATGTTTATCAGAATCATAAATAGTTTTGTGTCCGACATCATTTATTTAACTGAGAGCTCAACCGTCTGTCTGCCTAGTGGAGGCTGAGTGTAACTGTCCTTGGTGCTGAAACCGAACCATCAGCGGTTTCCTACTTGGAGGTTTTCATGAGAATCCGGTGATGATTTTCTTCCTCTTTTGTTCATATTTACGGGTGGAAAACATGTTCTAGGTCAGGTTCTCATGTTCTGGTGGAGCTCAGATCCCATCCTCTGCTGCTGCGTGAAAGTGCGCATGCCCCGACGTCACCTCCGTTCGACGACGTGAGTTCATCGTCCAATGGGCTGATCGGGGCTTCACGCAGCCTCTCCCACACAGGAGATCCCAGAGGAGAGCAGTGTAGACCGGGTTGCCCACGACTCACGCAGCACTGCCCGCAGATTTTATCAGAACCGCAGCAGCTTTCCGACCAGAACCATCGAGCAGCAGTCATGTCTGTGGCGGGACTGAAGAAGCAATTCCACAAAGCCACTCAGGTAAGAGGACGTCGCGTCCTGCGGGTTCACCTGGATGTGCGTGTTGGCGTTTCCTCTGCTTTTACCCTCCCTGATCTGCGGCGTCTCCATCTGATCCGTGGCGCAGCATTGCGCCAAAACAATAATCCGGAAGTTTATGCCTCTGCAGAGACGGCCCAGGTTCGGAGCGCCAGTCTGGGCTGCAGGAAGCTACTCCTGGTACCCTTCAGATGACATTCCGGCCAGGAAAGCTGCGTAGCCAACCACAACGGGAACTCCGCTCTACTTACGCAATCAGAAAGTGCGCCTTCACGGAAATCCGCCGCAGATGCTCAACGTAACCTCTGCGCCCTCTAAACGCGACACCTTATTAGATAATGCGTTTTTTTTTTAAGATGCTTCCCGGAGCCTCCCCCAGTTTCATCCCGTTAAAGGGTTGAAGCAGCTCTAGCCTAGATCCGCACATCTATAGATCTATGTTCGATATGCAAAATGCTCTTTTTTTGTCCATTTGAATTCAGATTTTTCCTTCAGTTTCCAGCATGATGCGTTAAAGCCACTATAAATCCCCATTTGTATTAGCTATCCATCTATCTGTAGGAAAATCTTTTAATTTATTCCTGGTTTGGCTTTCTGTGAACCAGAAATTTTGAATTTCTACAACAATTTTCCCTCTGATTTTTAACACATATATCATTTTAACATTAAATTTGGAAGTCTAGCTGGAAAGCAGGAGTGGTTGACTCCATTCTGGTCCGCTGCATATTTAGACTTGGCAGGGTTCATTAACAGACTCACCTGATGCCACTGAATAGGTAAAACAGCCATGTGATCCAGTCTGAAGGAGGGATGCATCTAAGACATGCAGGACGACAGCAGTGGGAGGATATATAAGTTAGTCATTTTTCAACCTCAAGCCTTGCAAATAGCATTCTGTTCATTATTGTTGCTTCCTGGTTTTTTTTATTCATTTATCTTTATATTTCTGATTTGTTTTGTCATCAGGAGTGCATCTCATATATTTCGAATCGTGGTAAATATTTGTTAGACAAATTGCCTGAAAATGCATCAAAATTTAGAAAAATGTTGTAAAAGAACCAAAAGGTAGTTAATGTGGATTAAATAGGTTATCCCAATATTTTGTGGAACATTTTGTGATGACAATGAAAATGACAAATTAAACAGTAAAGATGAAACTAATTCAAGCTCCCTGTGACTGTTAACTTTAGTAGAGGCTGTGCGCATAAACAATGGATGGACCATTACTGTCATAACTCCAAACATTGGCATGCAGTCGTTTGATGGTCTGATCAAACAAACTGTTTGAAACTGTTGCAGAAACAACAACAACTAAAGAAATTAGCATTATTCTAAACTTTTATAATCATTATTATGGTTATATTTCAGATCTAGACAAGCAAGATGTGAAACTGCTTCTTCCATCCAGCAAAAAGCCTGGCAGAGCTATTTTTTTATTTTTACTGCTCTTCTTAGTGTTATTAAGATAAATATGAATCAAAGTTAAAACATGCTGCTAATTTTTGCCTCATCTTTTTTATATGAACTAGATGAAAGTCACAGCATTTCTTTAAATATACAGTAAATGTTTTAGTGGAATGAAAAAAAGAGGGAATTTATTTTTAAAAATGAGGAAACGTATGGCAATAAAACCAGTAACCTGAGCAGGAACCCTCATCCTCATCTCATTTAAACTAACGTCATAACTATTTGCAGTGAAAATATTTTATCTTTGGTTATTTTATTCACTTAAAAGGAAACGTGTGTCGTTTCATCCTGTGACTGTAGCTATATCTCCATTAGGTATGACTCTAAAGCTCTAGATAAGAACCATATTAAGAGAAAGCGCCTGACTAATTTGAACCAAAGAGAGTTGAGACTTTTGCACAGCAGACCAGTGCGGGTCCTCCAGTAGGAGATCCTTGTCACAGTGACGGGTCTGGCCTCGTGGCTGCTCCTTAAGGCTGTGATCCGTTTCTGGCGTTGGTGAGGAGCTGCAGGGAGGCTCTGATTCTGTCCTGGTGAGTCAGAGCGGCACTGACGGTCGGCTTCGAGCCCGACACGAGCCAACCTCCTCCAGGCTGAGTCACACACGCATGCCTCTTCCTCTCAGCCCGTCCTCTGCTTCAGCACATTTACAAATGGCTGTGCTCGCCACTGTTCCTGAGAGGCAGAGGAAACTATAAGATCTCCACTGATAACAACATGTCCGTCTCTGCATCTTGAATTCATCTCTTTTCTTAGTTTTCACTTGAATCTTGGTGTATTTAGCTGCAGCATGTGATAATAGGGCTCAGATATTTTTTTATTGCATAATACGAAGCACCTTTTTACTCTTGCTGTATTTATCTGTATTTAGATCATTTTTCCTGTTTGGTATTTAACCAGACTCACATCACTGTAATCAAATCTTGCTTCTGGTATAAATAAAGCTGATTGATTGATTGATACACTGAGCCATAATAGGGCTGTGAAAGACCTCTGAGAGTATTTTGCTGTGTTCAAGGACAAAATAAGGAGCAGAAATGATCCAAACATTTGCATATTTCTATCAACTAATTTCTCACTTAGAACAAAGAGCTCGATGTAGAAACAACGGCACCAAGGAGGTGTCTAATAGCAGCATAGATCGTGTTAATAGTCAGCTATTAGTGCATTGATATCTGTTCCTGCAGATGTTTCTCTACAGTTTTGGGAGTGAGTGTGTAAGTGGGAAACGTGGTTGTGCTGTTTGCTTCTAGCCGTCCGTTCTGGTGCTAATGGAACGCAGAGTTCTCTGTTTTATCTTTGGTCTCAGGCAAACTCCTCCTCAATGATGTCCCCCGCAATTCAACACACACCTATTCTGGCTTTCTACCTTCACAAGGGCTTTGCCTTGACCTCTATTCATTTTTTATTGATTCTTTACCCTGATTCTTCTTCTAAATCTGACCCTTAAGTCAAAAACAGCAATTGTTGTTAGGAGGATTCACGTAGGGCTCCATGCAGAGCAGCAGGTCCCCACAGTAGATAAATGCTAAAACACACACACACATCCAACCATCTGCCTTCTTTCTGACACTCCCAGCAGCAGAAGGGTCTCTTCAGCCTCTCGGTTCTAATAACTGGCAGTCCGAGCCCAGATTTTAACCACAGCTTTTTCTTCTTC
The DNA here is from genome assembly GCA_032876305.1 of Orestias chungarensis. NCBI lineage: Eukaryota > Metazoa > Chordata > Actinopteri > Cyprinodontiformes > Cyprinodontidae > Orestias > Orestias chungarensis. Next base: position 2,190,144 of record JAVLVB010000913.1, read on the forward strand.
CTCACCATGTTGTCGTTGCATCCAGGAGGACGTTTCAGCAAACTGACTCCTCTATGGCTCAAGTGGGATTTCATTTTGATCCTCAAAACTATTTATGCTGCAAACATTTTCTGAGTAAAACTTTTTTTTCTATAGTTTTTTTGTTAAAAAATAACAAACCATAAAAATTAGAAAGAGAAAGGCGTTTTTGTGTTTCAGATTTGCTGCATCAGGAGGACGATCTGCAGGTTGTTGGGTTTTTGTTTCTTGATTTTTTTGTCAGTAATTATTACTGCTAAAGAGGGGGAAATTATTTTAAAATATGAATAGAACTTTACAAGCATAATATGTGGGAATAATTTCAACCCGAAGGTTCAAAACAATGAGGTTATTATTTGTAGTCAGATTAGAAGTAAAAGCGAAAATCTCTTTATTCGCTTCTTCTCTGTATGTCCTGTACATATTGCAGTTTTGACAATAAAGCAACTTTGACTTTGACTCAACCCACAAACGCCTTTAACTCCCAAACATTGCAGCATTTAAAGATATAAACACAAAAATAGTGCTGATTTATACAGTTTATTCCTCAAGCATCATTACAACAAATAAAATATTGACCAAACACAAATTCAACCTCTATGTTGTTGACTTCTGGGATAATTTATTTAGCTGTTTTATGATTGACATCCGCTGCTACTTGTAAGAATGTGATTGGTTGGACACACACCTGTCTGCAGACTTAAAGCATGAAGTAGCAGTAAGCTGATTTTTATTTCTGTGAGGAGCTCCTGCTGAAGTAATCCTATATATTCTCCTGAGCCTGGGTTTGACATGAGCTTTCCTCTGATGTGCTCCGAATACTAATATCAGAGCAAGAAAGCTCTTCAGATCCTCCAGCAGCTCATTTTATTCTGATGCTTAAAGAAAAATAAGCTGATATCTTTTCCTAAACATTTCAATCATGATTTATTTTGTCGGTTTACTTTTGGGGTTGTGAAAAAAGTGCTTTTGGTTGGAATTGTTGATATAAATGTGCATGGATGTGTCCATTCAAGCCTCGGGGACGGTGGCGGGGTCCTCGGATGTGGCCGATGCCCACTGGGCAGCAGATTGTGAGTGGTTGAGTCATCCAGGCTGGATCCTTACTGGGGCCACTGCAGTGCAGAATGGAACGCATCTAGCTGGGAGATAACAGATGGGGCGGGAAGGACCAGAAGCCCGCCGCTAGAAGCCGAAAAGTGAGATACGAAGAAGATGAGAAGCATGGAGGAGCAGGTAGGAAGTGAAGGACAGGCACGATTTAAAGAGCGAGGGGATCAGAGGATCTCCAGGGATTTTCTCTCCCGCAGAACGTTCCAGAAATCTCTCTTACTGTGAAGTAAAAAAAAAAAAAAAATGTGCTATTTTAATTCATGTGGGTTCTCTAACCAGTGAATTTTGACATAATTCAGTAGATACACTTTCTGAACATTCCCTTTAATATGTTGCAATAGTCAGAATTTCTTTTAGTTTAGTTCTTTGAGAAATGTGAAAAATGAGAACAGGAGCTCGGAACAAATCCAGGGATCAAGTTTAATAATGAGGACATTTTTCCAGACCTTCAAGGAGCCAAATGCAGTTTTCAGCAAACTGTGGCAGTCAGTGTTTAACTGCATTGCTGCAGTAAAACTAGAATGGATGGAGTCCATTAGAGGAGGTGCGGCACTAAACCCTCCTTTATTCACTCAGGGAAAAAACCAGGCATTACTTTGGAAAGGGCTTTTGAGGTAGATAACCTCTCTTTGCTCTGGATTATAGTGAAAATATGTCAGATCATTGATCAGGTGAAAGAGGGTTTCTCAAACTTTAACAACTAACAGAAGTTCTGAAATATGTCATATTAGTTTAGCTTTGTTAGCACTGAAGCCCGTTTCCGCTGGTGTGTCCAACGCAGCACGCGGTCGTACAGCAAAGTAGCTAAATGTTTTCTCAGACATGCACGACTACGACGTGCATCGCGGGGCTCAAAAGACAAAAGTTAAGCAGAATTCGGATTCAGATCGTAGCTTTTTATTGCTAGTTTAGAAAATCCCAGGTTTGAGTTTATTTAGAAGTGAGATGGTAGTGCCTAAGCTCAACGGTCTGGAACCTGCGGCTTCATAAATATCTCTAAAAACAACCTGATCTTTTAAATGTGGATGAAACAACAACATGCATGTTTCCTGTTTGATTAAACATGGTAATTTTCTGCCAATAGGCTGAAATATGTTTTCTTTACATAATTTTTACAAATTTTAAATCCCATAACATAAAATGTATCTATCTTGTTTTTAAAAATATTTTATGGCTAGGTTTTTACTTAATTTAACAATGTACAGATCTTTCAACTGACGCTGCACATGGTTACGTTCACCCAGAGGAAACAGATTTCTGTTGTACACGAGTTGAAGTTCAGTCGATCCTTTTTTTCGGTGGAAACACGATTTACATCTCACGTCTTGGAGAAACTGCAAGGACTCAGAACCGTGTTGGTGGAAAAGGTCTTGATTGGAGCACAGTGGTGGCAGCAGCAGCATATGTGGGGCTAGCGCACAAAGTAGCACACACAACTCAATTGCACCTAGTTTTGACTGCTTAAGGGGATGGAGCAAGTTGTTTTTTTTGTTCTTGTTCAGGCTGTAATTTTCTTGTAACAATAAAAAAATTCTGGTTGTCAGATTTAAGCATACTTAACACAGAGAAAGGAAGTGGAGTAAGAAGTGACAGAATTAAGGATATCACTCATAAAAGTAAGTAAGGGTTTATAATACCCTCCATTAGGAGAGCCCACACTGTCCCATCTGTGTCCGCAGCGTTGTTAGGATGGGAGCAAATCTGCAGTGGACAAAGGATGGAGAATAATTGGGTGTTCATAACACCAAATCTGCTTCTATTAATCCATATCCGATTGGTTGTGGAGGTCTTGGAGAGCTTATAGAGGTCTGAATGAAGTCTTTGACAGAAATTTCTATAACTACGAAGTGAAATATAAAAACTAAGCGGGGAATACAAACGTCTGCACCCGATGAAACTGTAGTTTTCAAGAGACCAAGTTGAACAAGATGATGTTTCATCTGCTTTTTATTTATTTGTTTATTTATTTGCTGGATCTGTAAAAAAAAGAAAAAACCTTTCTTGTAAAGAGAGATGGTGTCCTGTGTTTTCTAATTCCAGATTTGTTCTGCGTTTCCTTACAGACAGACAGAGCCGCCGTTGGTCCTATTATTAGCTCCTCTTGTGGTTTCATGATGTCGGGATGTTTTTTGAGTGAGAGCCAGGGCCGGACTGGGAAATTTTTTCAGGCCAGGAGTCAGTCATGTAACCAGGCCCCCCTGGGCTTGCCACGCATGCATGTTCCCACACATACATGTTCACACCCACACCTAAATGCATGGGCACAAGCAAAATGCATTTGTGCACATGCGCGCACACACTAATAGCAAATTCCACATAAAAGGCCACTTGTTAGACCTACTGTAACTTCTGAGGTGGTAATATACAGCAACTTTACTGCTGTTAATGCAATAGTACTAAGTTAATAAAGATTTTACACAATAATAAGTGTCTAAGTTAGAGCTTTACATAGTCAAATAATGTAAAAAATCAACTGCCTCAGTGGCACGTCATCAGGGAATACTAATGAACCCCAACCTACAGTAAATCCAAGGTTGGAATACACAAAAGTTCATGTTTGATCAGGGATACATAACAGCAAATCAGCAGCAGACAGAAATATTCAACAACACAATCACTTAATAGAATAACGCCAAATTGCAAAGAAAGCTATTATTACAGTTGAGAGCCAGTTATGGAACACCAGGACTGTTGTCATCACCATCACCACCTTTGAGTAGCGAACATATTTTTACAGTTTTTCCATAAAATGTATTTCATACAATAAGATTATGTAGCCTGTCTCACTGATTTGGCCTTATACCCATATACATGATAATGATAAGATTATATCCGATTAGCTGGACAAGTAAATAATTTAAAAGTAAATAATAATAACAATAATAAAGTGGTGTGTAAATCAGTGATTTTAACTTCCCAGTCCTTATCTTAATTTCAAAGCTAAACCTGTATAGGCTCCATATTTACACTGTAGACTGAATGTGTGCAGCCTCAAGTTCCTTTAGGGGTCTCGGTTTAAACCTTAAACCAAAAAATGTTGGTACAAATATATTATAAAAATAAAAAAATATATATATATTTAACCTTAAAATAATATTTGTACCAACATTTTGTTTGTGCGTGTCTTGTTTTTATAACTTACATGTAATCTTTATTTTAATGGCAACAAGGGGGGACTGAATAAATAAATCTGTTACTTTTCTGCATTTTGCCGCGTCCTCCTCCAGCGACTTTCTCTTTTTGTCTCCCTCTCTGTTCCTTTTACCTAGTCGGGAGACCCGAGTCGCTTCTCCTCACTTCTTGCACAGCTAGCTCGTTGTGCGAGCTGCCGTCACCAGACACAGGGCACGCCCCTTCCTCCACACCTGTGTGGTTGATACGGACGTTTGGGGCGGGTCTTAATCGAAATAAACCAATCATCTTTCCCTCCTCACATGCTGCTGGCCTGACTGCCTCTATGGTCCCAGCACTGGTCTCACTATCTGATATTCACACTGCCGGCATACTTTTTTTTTTTTTTACAGAGGCCAATATTAGGCCCGTGCGTCGGGAATGCTCCCGGTTCTCCCTATGGCCAGTCCGGGCCTAGTGAGAGCACTGAAGGGGTTAATTCAATAAATGCCACATTACATGCCGCAGGATCGAGCCGTGTTTAACCAGCTTTATTTTTAAAGGTCTGTCTTAGCTAATGATCTGACGAGGCTTCTGTTTAATTTAGCCATATAAATGAGCTGCTGCTCCTCATTGCCTGTCCTCTTCCTCCCTCTTTCCTAGCATCACTATTCAGGCCGAGGTTGATGTTTTATTCACCACTTGTATATTTCACATTCTGAGCATCAACCACTGCAGGAGAGATGAGCGATGACTCTATTGTGAGGATGGAAACCATCAGCTGCAGGAGGTCGGCCATGACCGAGTATTTATAGAGGGAACACCATAATGTTTTTGCAAAAATAGATAATTATTTTGAATTAGTCATTGCTCAGTTTTTCTGTTTCTTTACTTATTTTCATTTTGTAGGGTGTTTTGTAAAGAAATGATTTTCTGCTGATGTGTTATAACCTTTATTCCATACAAATGGCAAAAACCACAATAGGAGTAAAGGAAACCACAGTAATCTCTATCACAGGCATGCATTTGCGCCTCGGGGCCACTCAGGTCATTTTAATCTTTTATCTAGATGTGAAACCCAGAAGCCCGCAATAACGGGTCCTCATTCATATTCACACCTACTGTCAGCTGTGTTGTTGCTGCCGGTAATGAAGAGTCGTGCAGCGCATTTTACAGATGTGGATGAATTCAAAAGCCCCAGACCTTGGAGAGGCAGGTAATATGTGTCTGGTATGTCGTGCACTTGCAGGGAGGTAAACAGTTACAACTAAAGCTAAAATTATGGATAAAATCACAAAATGACATAAGGCTGCTGATTTGTTTGTCCCACTCAGATTCACTAACCTTGCTCTGTAGATGGTTCAGCACATCCAGGACTCAAACAAAGAAAGCAGGAGCGGTTCAAGGATCTGGCCTTTTATGGGAGTCCAGCTGGAACAGGGTAACTTTTTCAACCAGCAGCTGGCCAGAAAATAGAGAAAAAGAGTTATCATGATGAGAACCAGTAACATCTCCCAAAGTTGCCACAGATGTGAAGTAGGATTGGCTGAAACCAATCAGAAATGTAGCATTCATCTCTAAATCAGATGTGATTGGCTGGTGGTTGTAGTTTTGATTTAAGTGGGCAATAAAATGCAATTTATCATACCAGCAGTTTTAAAAAACATGATGTTAGAAACTGTTATCTTACAATATTTATGGTCTAATGAAATTAATTCAAGTCGTGATCCATGAGAGCCTCTGTGCCTCTGGTTTAGCTGTGTGTCCATCCACTTATGCAAATTTTGAGCTAACTTGGCTAAAAAAGACAAAAAAGAAAAATCATATATTTAAAAGATAAATTTTATATTTTATCCATATAATCCTTAGTAAAATAATTCCTGTGCACACACATCTAGATCCATTCAAACACAATGGTATTATTTTAGCTACATACAGCTTCTTTAAGATATTTCCTTGTAGGATTATCTCTTAATTCACTTTTATTTTTGGGGTTTTTTACTGAACACAACAGACTGTTCCGGATACCTAATAAGACAAATATTATCCTGGTCTGGTCAATATTATTAAGCTTCCAGGATGACCAAATAATATTTTTCTAAGATGTTCTATACTAATCATTAAACATGATTTTATAGTGATTAAATAAATGGAAAAAAACATCCTGGATATTGATGCTTTACAGAAGTGTGGTGTTAATTGAATAGGTGTTAATTTAATTTAATTTAAGCCAGATGTGTAGTATTGTCAAATTGAAAAACAAACTTAATTATAGTTAGTTTTAAATAAAAAGTTTTAAAAGCAGTGTTTTTGTATGGAGGTAGTTATGTATACTCTTATATATATACATATATATATATGTTTTTTTTAATTTGTTTATTTTTTTTATTTTTTTTAGGAAGATTGATGACAATCAGCCATCAGTGGAGACCGTGACTCATTGAGGAATCACACTTTGCATTTGTTTTGGCTGAAGCAAATTTTTAAAAAAATCTAAAAATCCCAGTGAAAGAAAAAATATATGTTCTAGCATCTTTTTTAGTTCTTGAGTGTTAAAACTTTGAGGTAGGCCTTATTATTTTACAGCAATACATCATTTATTTGTAGAATGTGATATCGTGAAGACGGAACATTTGAAACTAATTTAGAAAATCCAGCTGAGGGTCCAAATCTCGATTTGAAAGAAAGTACATAGGAGAGAATGAATGTGAAGCAAGTATGAGTTACAGTAGTATGGAAATAAGAGGAAGGATTACTGGAGAGAAGTGGAGGAAAGGGCAGGAAGAGGAGAAGAGGCATCATGTGTTCAGTCTGACATCTAATTTGGCTCATGCAGGGACAGTGAAGAGGGCAAATTGATCAGATTCCTTTGATTGGAGCAGACATGTTAGGAAAGAGTGGGCGGATTTCCCCTCCTGCTGTGTGATCCGAGCCATAGGTTGAACCCACTCGCCCTCTTGCTCAGACGTCGCAGTCCGGCCAGCTAGGGATCCGAGGCCAAACGGCTTGTCAGGGATTATACTCAGATTAATCCGAGAGCAGTGACTTTGCATCATATTGCAGCTGCGCGTGAGTCAGAATCGGACTGATGCAGCCGTAATCTGGAAAACGTGCTGCATGTGCAGGACGAGGCGGACAGATGCAGCATGAGACGCAGGCAGAGCTGCGTGGCTTTTGTTGGATTTTTATTTTTAGCTCCCTTCATTTGGGAATTTTAGCGCTCATGTGTTTATCTCATGTAGAGTGCATCACTCTATGTCTGCACCATGTGTGAGTAACTATGTAATTATGGTGTAAACCTGCATGTCCATCACTGCTTGTCCAAGCTTGTAATTTGTGCCTTAGGCTTGATAGTGAACAGATATCGTAATACTCAGATTTAACATGACAAACGCAGGTTGGACGGCATAAATATGAGTTTACTGGAACCAATCTCTCACTGGTTGATAAGGCTTTTACATTTCTTTTTCTTAACAAGCACTTTTTGGAACCAAGATGTCAGTTTTCACTTTATATAGATAGATAGATAGATAGATAAAATCTTTTGATTTGCCTAAATTTGAGACTTATTGAGGCCCTAAGGAGTATTTCTTTAGGAGGACCACATCGATGCAGTAAGATCGCTGTCAAAAAGGTGTATGCACAACTCTAACATTTGTTTTCGTATTTATAAGTCAATAAAGTTATTGTACCCAAAATTATGCTGAAATATTTGTGAGTCTGAGAGTTTGAATCTAAAAGCTGTGAGTGCAAAGTTTTATGAAACATTTTTACAACTAACAACTCTCTCCTTTTTCTGTGGACACAAATTCAACTTTGTGGGTACGAGTAAAAAAAAATTACGATCACATCACAGGGCGGAGTAATCGATGGGCAATCTCATCAAACACAGACTAACAAATATTTCAGCAGAATTTTGAGTACGACATCTTTATTGACATATAAATACGAATACAAATGACAGTGATATTACTTCATAAACATCCTGTTGTACCTTGTTTAAAAAGTAAAAGTTTAACATTATGGGGCGATATTACAAACATGAGCGATAACCGACATTTTAGGATCTTAGGAATAACGGGTTTGGTCGTAAATTCCCGTATAAATCGAACAATTTTCAGTCCCAAACATTTGAAGGTAACAGGAACTCTCGCAAAACCTCCTGGGACCAAACGTCACCTCAAAGTAAACAAACATGTCCAACTGGGCAGATGTTTGTCTTCTGTATTACACATTTCCCTCTGTGTTTTGATCAGGTAGTTTTCTGGCTGCATTTTTCAAACACGCGACAAAACAATGCAACATGTCGAATAACCTCAATCGAAGTTATAGCGGCACCAGCAGATTCCTCCTGACATAACAAGCGGCAGGAAAATCTAAAGACTATCCATCCTGACAGTCGGTATCTCACTTAGATGGTTAGAAGAGTAAGAAATTGGCAAACAATCTTGGGAAGTAGGCGTTAAAAACGCTTTTAGGAAAGCTGAGGAGGTTGATTATAAAGTATAGAGACCAAAGAATCCCTTTGGTTTGCTTCTACTTGTTTTCTGGAAATTACAAACCTGATGATCCTGGTTTAGTTTAATTCCACTTTTTCTAAATGGGAATCAATTAAAAGACCATAAACTTGCTATTCTGTCATATCCTGCTGGGTTATAATCCAACAATTACAGTGAGTAACTGATTTTTGCCAGCATGCATGTTTTTGGTCTAACAACAACTTTATGTGAATTTGCAGTACCATCTTGGACCTACCTGGAAAAAAACTCACTTAAACTTCAAGAATGGTGTGTTTATTAAGTAATGTCAGAAACTAAAGCAATTTGTGCATCGTAATTCATCCCTTTTAAAATAAATTGCAAACTATTATTACCAGAGTTTGCACAAAACCTATAGCTCTTGGTTTTAATTTTTTTGAGAGAAACTTCACTTTGCTTGCCAAGGGATGAAAACTTCTGCAATATCCGACACTGACCATTCTGATATGCAGCCAGCTTAGCTCAAAACCAACACATGTATCGTTTACAGCCATTTTGAATAACACAACAAACACATTTACCATTAAAGGTTACATTATACAAATGAGCAAAAAACACTCAGAAGAAATTACTGCGTTTCTGCAGAGCATGCCAAACCCTTCACTGATTGCTAAATTTACCTCTACTAATGTATCCCCTGGGCAGTGTTCTTTAGTACTGGCAGATTTAAAGAAACAGTACCACTGTTCGTACTATCCTATTTTTATCCAAACATAAAATCCTGTGCATAGCAACTTTAGCCCCTCTTGCACACATTATATGTATAAATTATGTTAAAACACTTACAGGGTGTGTATTTCTAGACTGCAGTCCATAAATTATTGATCTGACCTACTAAGACTCAGTCCTGCTGATAAAATCTCCAAAGCGAAAACCTCTCAGCCTTAATGAAGGGTGGATTTACAGCAGCTGGGAATGCCAGGTCTTAACAAATTTACGCTCTAAATTCTGGGGATTTTTTGTTGTTCTTTTGCTTTCATTGTTGCTTTAACACCTAGTGATGGATTCACAGAACATGCCGACCTGCTGTACTTTTCTGCTGTACTTTGTGATTGCGCTATAATGTTGATATATTAACACCAGTTTATCTAAACCTCAAAAAATATCTAATTCAATCACATTCAAATAAGATATTACAGATGATTTCAGTTTTACGAGTTATGGTCTCCTGTTTATGTTTATTTTTATGCATTGAGTATGGTAGAATTTGAAGGTGCTAACCTCTTTAATGTATAGGTAAACAAATAATGCTCTAAGACGAGATTATTTTGCTGTCAGCCACAACGGGTTGGGAGATTTTATTACACTTCCACAGATACATCTTACAAAATCCTCATCTTAAAAAATCTCACTCCGGTCTTACTTCAGCCTGCCTTTATACATCTCATCTTCACTCGTCTTCACTCGTGTGTGTATTGGGAAGTTGCGACCAATAACATCACTGCCCTTGATTTGAGTACGGATTCTGGCACTCTTAGAATGGGTGTGTGTGTTGGACTTCCTTGGAAATAACTGTGACCTCTTGTTCCAAACATCTGCTCCATTTCAGAACTGCCGAATTAGCCAATCTCTCAAAATTGTTATCTGTCCAAACGGCTTACTTCACAATCCATATTTTGGTCCAACTTTGTGCTTCGCACATAAGGATATCATGTCACCCTGACCTGACGAGGCGCCAGGAACCTTTCGCAAAAACAACTCCATAAACAGTAATTCCTCTCCGACATTAGCAGACGCTTTTTATCCATAGCAACTTACAAAACAGACAAAATATTACAGTTATTATCAATCTGACCATAAGTTATGTAGATAAAAAACCCTAGTCAGAGTCATTGGTGAGAGTGAAGAGTAGAAGGGTTATACAGGTATGGGTAAGAGTTAGGATAGGAAATGCTCTTTGAAGAGGCGGGTCTTCAAGAGTCTCTTGAAGATAGACAGGGGAGCTGCTGTTCTTGTGACGTTTGGTAGGTCATTCCACCATCTTGGAACAGCACAAGAAAACAGTCTGGATTGTCTTAAGCGTGGTGTAGGCACTGCTAGACGACAATCCATTAATGACCGATGCGACCGAGCTGTGACATAAACCTTTGCAGAAGTATTCAAGTAGATGGGAGCCGTACCCTTAAGCACTTTGTGGGCTAGCATTAGGAACTTGAAGTTGATGCGGGAGGCCAGGGGTAACCAGTAGAGCTCAATGAACAGAGGGGTGACATGAGACGTTTTGGGCTGATTGAAGACCCGACGCACCGCCGCATTCTGGATCATTTATAAAGGTTTTACCGTACAGGCTAGGAGACCAGTCAGGAGTGTGTTGCAATACTCAAGGCGGGAGATAACCATAGACTGATCCAGGATCTGGGTAGCATGTTGGGTTAGCTATGGCCTTATCTTTCTTATGTTTAATAAAGTGAAGCGATAAAATCGAGAAACTGATCTTAAAAGGTCAGCTGGTCATCAAACATGACACCTGTAAGTTTCTATTGGATTCTAGACAGGAATCCGGTCCGGATGTGAACATTGTGGCATATATTTGGCTGGAAAAACAAGCAGTTCCGTTTTTGAGATTCAGATCGAGATAATGGGCTTTCATCCATTTCGTCAGAGAGACAGTCTGAGATCCGTGCTGAGACCTTATGGTCATCAGGTGGAAATGATACATAGAGCTGGTTGTCGTCAGCATAACAGTGGTATGAGAAACCATGCAATTGAATAATCTGGCCCAGAGTGGAGGTGTATATGGCAAAGAGAAAAAGTCCCAATACTGAACCTTGAGGAACCCTGTTTAGTTTGTTTTATGTGGCGTAACCAACCTACAGTGTCCAGAAGTAATTACTCCTTTCTATTTTGTCACAGTTAAGTATTTATCATCATCAAACTAACAAACTAAATTATTATTTGAAAAGTAATTGTTCCTAAAACTTACATCTGGCTGTTCCAACCTTGTTGGCAACAAGCATCACAATCAGTTATCAGTGTTAAGCATTTGTATAGAGGTATTTTAGCCAATTGTTTTAATTTAGACAAACTTGGGTGATGTCATCATTAACAAACTTTGACTAGGCCCCTCCCGAAACTTCACTTTACTGAGCCTCGGTTTGCACATAACTCTAATGTATGATATAAACGGACAGATTTATGTCAACTAATGCTGAAAGTTGAACCCTGTGTTCTTACCCAGGTTGGGTGAAGATTCTTCAGTATGTAACTCTATGTTGGCATATCTTTCGCTTTCTGTATCTGAAATAGTCAGCAGCTCTAATCAGTATTCTGGGAGTCGTTATTTCTCTGGTTTGTTTGTCCCCTCCGTGTCCCCCATTACTGTCAGGAAATCTAATCAAAGCGGACACTGCAGAGGAGCAGATAGTCAATATAACATACAGACAATTTCTGTCCAGTGACGCTTTTCAATTTTGTTCTTATTTATTGGTTCATTCCTGCTCGTGCTGGTATTAATTTAATTGTTTGTTGTGCAGTGGGTCTGATAAATTGCTTTTGTTCTGTATTTATTCCCCGTAATATCTCATTTATAACAGCTGAATCTCAGCTTTAGATCACGGATAAAACAGAAGACCCCGGTTACAAACACACAACCTCAATCTGCAGTAAAAAAGCCGGATTTTTCAAAATGAGTTTTAATCATTTTTATCAAACATATTTTAAATTTTTCCTTCTATTCCTTTAAGTAAGCATAAGACTGCATAGTGTTCAGGGAGTTTTTACCAGTGTCGAACCGTGAGCACTACAGCCATGAGACTCCCTTAGCCACCATTACACACCACCCATGGGCTACGATTAATTGAAAGGGCTTACCAACTGCAACTCATCCAATCTAAGATGAGAAGTACGTCAACAATAGGCAATAATATCTACAAAATTATCCACCACAACCAACATGCTCAACATTAACTTCACCAAAACCGGACATACGGACTCAGACACTAAGGCTCATTTAATCAACATGGGCATTGCTTTAAACTCACGGCGCATAAGAAATCACACACACACACCGACTCAGTCAAATAAATAACTCACGTTACTCCCTCTCTGGTTCCACAGAGACTGAAATGAGAAACGGACTCCTTCCTGGGTGTTTCAAATAACTGTGGGGTTTTTTATTTTTATAATGCTCCTCTATTCACACCTCCCACAGTTCTTGAAGTAAACACCAAAATCTGAATCACATCTAAAGAGAGGCTCCATTTACAGCAGCGATTGTTTAAATGGTGCTGTTTTTCAGTCTTAATTAACTGACCGTAGCAGAGAATCGTCTGTTATCAGATGGATGAAGGGACAAACGTTTTCATGAGGCTCTCCACACAGCCGAACACAAATCCACACCGACGGCAGGCAGCGGCATGAAACTGAGCTGTAATAACTACCATCAATACTGATTTCCACTGCTTGGCACCACCATCATTACACAGACGCAGCGGCGCTGGGTAAACATTGTGATAATGCAACGGTGCAAATGTAAAGGTTTACTATGTCGTCTGGGGAAAAAACTCACGATTTCAGCAGGAAGTGCTTAAACCACTCTTTGTGATCAGATAAAGTATTTTCATCTCAAAGCACACAGCAGTTGTAGAGCATCACTGGAAGCATCTCAGCCCATGTTCTCCTCCAAGAAGCTGTCTCAGCTAACAGAACGCCAGCCCAGGTGTGGCAATTATGGAGAGAAGAACACTAAGAGAAAACGAAAGGTCTGATGTAGCAAACGTATTCTCCTGTTTTTTTAGGTTTTGCATAGCCAGGTTGATTTGACCCAATTCACTAGATGGAAACCCTCAAAATTCACAATTTCTTTCTTTTTTTCCAACTCTTCTCTGCTTTTTTGAACATTTCAAAGGTTCTCTTAAAATTTTACAACATTATGCCTTCAATTTGTCTTTTAAGGAGCAGATGCGACCTCGCACTGTGTGTGTGAGAAACCAGTTGCTCCAGAACAAGGTTGTACACTTTCAAAAACTTTAACCATAAACTTTAAAATTGGTGGATGAGGCGAACCTTGCTAAGATGAGAGATCTTCTCTCATCTTCAAGATGGCATCAGGAGACGCCAGGCTGTGCTTGAGTTAACATAGGAGTCATACGTTTTCATACACTTTATTTTAAACGTAACACTATATTTTTTCTATCCAGATAGTTTAAGAATTCCTTCATTTCTATAATGTCTGATGCTTAACCATATTTTTCAATTTTAGAAACATCAACAGTAAATTCAGATTTATGCTGCCAGTGCATGATGTTCACATCCTGAATTAGTGTTTCTGAACCTTTTACTGGAATTGTAGCTGGTCTAGTTTAAAAATGGATGGGAAGAAAAAACATAATATTCTTAAAAAAAAAAAAACACCTCACCTTCTAGTCACTAAAGATACCAATAACTGAAAATGGTGTTCTGGATTTAATCTCCCTCATCATCATTCATATTTAGAGTGAAGTTGCATCGCAGAGCTCTCAGATTGTTTTCCTAAGGCACAAAATGCCAGCTGGTCCTCACCAACTCCCCCCCTGTGTACAGAGTTCTACATTGAAGGATTCGAGTTAGCGCACACATCTCTCCCACTACAGACTCTCACCCGCTGTTACATAAGTAGCATGCAGAGGCTTACAAATCAGATTATTATTGCCACAAGCCATACATTCAAAGAGGATGGAGGTTAGTGAAGCAACGTGGCTGTCGAGGAGAGTGATGCTGTTTGGAAAGAGAAGTTTCTGTCCGGTCCTTCAGAACCGGTTCCTCACTTCACAATCTTAGGCAGAAAGCTAAGCTGGTAGTTGTTGTTATTGTTGTTTGTTCTCTGTCGCCTGGATTAGGCCTAGATATTCTGTGAGATCACAAACAACCTGGAACAGCTGTTAGTAGAAGGAGCCCCCCCCCCCCCTCCTCCGTGTTGCCTGTGAGCTGCATAATGTAGGAATGACAAGGAGATTTTCCTTGATTCCTCCATTGGGCAGATCTGTTCACAGGTCAGCCAGCACGATTACAGGTCTGCTGCTAATTAAGGGCTTAATATGCTGGGTGCCTGGCGTTATGTCCTCGGATATCCTGGGTATACGAGGTCTCCACTGCACCCTGTACTTAATGCAGTCAGACCTGTTGTAGAGTCAGAGGCCCATCTGTAGAACATGGGAACCTTGATTCTTATATCAGTGTTAAATTACAAACACTGCCGATCCCCTTGAAGTTTTTTTTTTTTTTAACCTTTTGACACAATATTACTAATTTATGTTTGTCATGTGTGATTTGTGTGAGTTTAAAACCCTTAAAGTTTAGCATGGGCTTGTTTTCAACGCCTCTGAGTCAATAATGTGTAGAACCACAATCTGCTGCAACCACAACTTCAAATCTTTTGATTTAAGTTTCTGCTTCCCATGTTTGGCAGAGGCGTTTTATGCACATTTAAGTGTTTAAAGCAATACTAAGTAACTTTTCAACCTTCATAAACTGTTTTCATAACTTTTGTAATCATACGTCGACTTACAGCTTGTTGAATGACACCTCTGTCATGGCCTGAGGGGGTTAATATTGCTTTAACAAGCACTAAGCAACTTTGAGGAGGGTGGCAAGAACCCTGCCACACAAAGCAACTACAAATGTGCTGACTCCTTTACGGCATACGTCACTTCCCCCTTTTCTTATCTTCAACATCATCATCTGACATGTTTTCTCCACAATTAGATTCATCAACTCATCGCTATTCATCCTTCACACAGGCACTGGAAACAGAAATGTACTTCAATCCAACTAAAAACGACCGAGAGATCAGGATTTTACCAGGCTTTGCGCTGGTGCTCATGGGAAATGCGGTCTTCCTTCAGCCAAAACACTACCGCTTTTGTCCACAGTGACCGCCAAAATAGACTAAAGCTGAAACTTCTTTTAGTGTTGCTTTAAATCCAGAGCATCTGCTAACATCAGTTTTCACAGATTCTCAAATGAGTGTAGGTCTGCATTTATTCTGGTCACTGATTATTGTATTGTAGCGATGTCTGCAGGTTTCTGCCTTGTTCTGCTGGATTTTGAATCTCCATCTCAATATTAAATTGCTTATGTTTATCCATCTGCAGATACTTACATCAAAGCAACTTGCAAATTAAAATCTAACAACACAGTTGAAAAATAAAGCTGGCAATACACTACTTACAAGGGGGTCAAAAAGTTTGGTTCTTTCAGAGATAATAGCATAAAAAATAATCTGTCTGCACGTTCAGATGAGAGATGAAAGAAAGATGCTGGACATGATCAAAGCTTTCATGTTCCTTGGTCTCCATGAAGCTTTTTGTTCTCTATTGTTCTCTAACCAACATCGGAGACCTGAAAAGAACGGCTGGATTAATACTCAAATTAAAAAACCCACTGGAGCTTTTATTCATGGGTATAAGAGTAAAGGAGGACTGAAAACAAAGACATGCCACTCCTAAGATTTGTATTACTAGAGTAAAGCTAATTTAAAAAACTGTTTTCTCCCCACACAAAGTCCAATACATTTTTTGATCGTTTCAGATTACGTTTGTAACGACAAATAATAACGTGGTTTCTATCCACCTGTACCATTAAGGGAACCAGGACAGCGGCGGGTGTTTTAATGCTCTCAAGAAGCATCGGATCCAACTGGTTTTTGTCCAACAGTAGAAGCCGTCCTCCTGACAGCCTCACTAATCACTCCTGTCATTTTTAATCTCCCTCCTCCACCGTCAACGTATTTAAGGCAGGGACCTCCATGTGCCCAGCTGGGATTAGACGGGCGAGCAGGAAACCAGGAGGGGGAGGCGTGGGAGGCACATTGGGCCCCACGTGACCTCATATGCTAGTATTTTTTTATTTATAGAAAAGAATAATTTATTTGAAGCATCGTGAATCAGAAACCATTTAGAAATTATGTTTATTGGCCATTTTACTTGGGTGACTGTGGCTCCGCGGGTGGAGTCACCGTCTTGCAGAATTTAAAGGTTCTAGTTTTCCCCGTGTTGATGTTCCCCTGGGCAAGGCATTTAATTTTGAGTTTCTTACAGACGTTTAAGGTAAAGTAAAAGTTTATTAAAGGGAATAAAACCTAAAGAAACTGAAAGGGGGGTTATATGTTATATATCAAAATTCCTAATCAAAAACATAAGAAATTATAAAAGTCCATATATATATGTATATATATATACATATATATATATATAAACAATACTAAACACATCTCTAGTTCTCCTGGACTAGACATGCTCTGCAGCCTCAGCTGTTTCTGCCGATCAGGCAGGAAGCTGCTGATCCGCTCACAGGGAGACTGGAACTGGGATCTGATGGAGGACATCTGGGTTGATGGTGTTGAAGGCTGAGCTAAAGCCCACAAACATGCTCCAGAAGTTCGTCTCTAGTTGGTCAATGTGACAGCAGAGTATCTGTGATCTTTACCAGATACTTCAACATCAGTCCCTCAAAGATTTCATGACCACAGACGTCAGTGGGACTGTAGTCA
The DNA here is from genome assembly GCA_032876305.1 of Orestias chungarensis. NCBI lineage: Eukaryota > Metazoa > Chordata > Actinopteri > Cyprinodontiformes > Cyprinodontidae > Orestias > Orestias chungarensis. The sequence continues at coordinate 2,207,391 of JAVLVB010000913.1, forward strand.
AGTTTGTTAGGATTTAAGCTCCTAACAAAATAATAAACCGCTTTTTACTCTTGTTTTCTTCTGTCATCGCACATCCGTTTTCTTCTGTAATGATATACTCATATTGAATTTTCATGCATTTTATGTAAAGAAAAAAGAAATGGCACCACACTTCAAAGTTTCAAACCACTGCTTTAAAGGATGTTTACTTTCTTTTTACCATGATAGAAAAAATAGAAATGGACTGTATTTTTTCGCTGATGTGCCACCAATATAATCTTTAATTTGTTTTTGTATAATCCAAAATCAAATAAGAAAATTACCAAAAAAAATGCAGAAAAAAAAGCAATAAAGCTGAAAGTATTAGGCTGCACACAGAAAAGCTTAGGCAGATGCAGGGAAAGATCATATGAAGCCTCGGGTTTTAGCAGGCATGCGTAGCGCCGATATTCTGTTGTAGTATTGATCGCTTCATGTTCTGTGAGCTGCACAATCTATTCCTGGACTTGAGCTTAAGACCAACTGCCGATGCTCTTTGTGTCACGCTGTGCCTCAGCCTTTTAATAGCATTATGAGAGCGTGTCTTACACAGGTGTGGAGGTGCTGCGGTTTAAACTCTTGTGCTGTGTTTGCCAAGAGTGTTTCCATTAATCTGCGTGGGCAGATCTCCGCGTCTGCAGAGAAAAGACTGCAGGCCCTCAGGTGAGCCGGCTCTGTTGAGTAAATACGGCAGAGCTGGATCCAAACAGCCGTTCACGCTGTTTTAGTGACAACGTTCAGAAAAGGAAAGTTAATTTATCCATGAGAAAAACAGGAGATAATAAAGTAACTATAAAGATTATGCAAATAAAACCATTACACACCACCATGGTGTATAAGTGAAATTAATAACCATATTAGTTAGTCGGGTGGTAGCCAAAGACTGAAGTTTATGTTTTTCATGTTTTCAATCATAAGTCTTATATAATAACAGATGATTGTTCTTTAATATGGATTCATACATTAAAATTCTGTAATATTATCTAATGTATTATTGTTAATGACAGACAACACTAGCTTTCTACGAATTGTCTGTCTTTTTTTTTTTTTTGTCTGGTCTTTGTCTTGCAGTTTTCTGTGAGTGGAACAACTAAATAAAGCTGTGAATCTTTCACTTTATGTTTTCATGACTTTCATACAAATAAAATTAAAAAAAATGTGCAAATTGTCAGTCAGGCTGAAGACGTGACTTTAAACCCCTTTACATTTTGCACCATTACCAACATTCATACAGCAGTAGTCAGATTTTATTTAATGTTTTTTTAGGTGGATTTGGAAGTATTTCGTTAGACAAGGTTGATGGAGAAGGCAAACTTTGACATATCTTCTGCAACTTTATTGCTTTTCTAAAAACATTTCACAGGCTAAAAGTGCGATGGAAACACATCTGGTAAAGTGAACTTATTGTAATACTTACTGCTCCAACAAAACGTTTGTAGCCGCTATGATTCACATCAAACCAGTGGATGGGAACACACCTAATTTGTTATTTTTAGTATTTTATTTTTTTCAGTTTTTTAGAAATTCGCTCATAATATGCATGACAGTTGAATGGATATTTAGCGGTCTCGTCTTGTCAGTCCGAATCCAACAGGAGAGCATTAGTCGCCCTACACGGGTGATTTGACTGGAGCTTAACTAGAAAACACTCGCCGTCATGAACCTGTTTTTGTTCAAATGTGTAACGTTAATATTGACTACTTTAGATAATAATTAATAGAAGTGTCCCTCCATGAGTTTCTTCAACTAGTCTGATAACTAGTAACTGACAAGGTCAAGCTTTTAGCATGCTGAGCTAAGTGAACCTTTTCCTTTCTGTTACATTTCATTAAATAATGTTATTCTCAGCTTATTGCTGTAGTGTCTGAGTCAAAAATAGCTTTGTTGATTGTGTTACAGTGAACCACATGGTTGGGTTTCATCATGGGTCTGCAGCAATCAGACCTCTAAAAACTGATCTGGGACAGTCTGGCCTATCAGGTTACTACATTTCAAATACCTGACTACTAAATGCTTGATTGGTCCGTTCTGGTGGCAGTGGTTCTACTTGGACATTAAAATAAGATTCAGATATACAGCAGTAACACAAAGGCATAAAGTAGAGTTTAAGTGTTATTATGGAGAGATGCATGAATGTTGGAGGATCCAGTTTAAATCCAATTAGAAGAAGAACATGCTAACTCAACATCGGTTTCAACTAAACTTGGACAGATATCTAAAACTGTCTTTTAGGGGTTAGATTGACCTCTTGGTTTAAAAGACAGATGTTTTCAAAATGAGCAGTTCAATTCACAGCTCTCTGGTCAACAACAATGAAAAAGCTACGATGTAAAATTAACGTCATGCAGCCATTTCAACATCACAACACTTTTGTTTTTGTAATTCTCCCAGTTGATTTCGGAGCTCACCCAACAAACAACTGCTAAGATGAATCTACCTTAAGCATAAAAAGCTTAATTATAGACGGTCGACTTGCTGTATCAGCCCTGCTGCTGACTGTCTTGGTGGTGCTGTGACGTCTCTTTCTCACTTTTATTTCCCTGAAGCCAGCTGATCTGTTTAGGGTTCACGTCTCTCCGCCATCTCTGCTGCTCCCTTCACCTTGTTGTGTCCTTGCCTTGAAAGCCGATTCAGCCGGAGGAACAAAGTCACCACAACGGCCGCAAAACAGCTCTGCCATTAATCGTCCGGGTTTCCTGGCTGCGACATTCTGTATGTACCGAGGTCATCTTTCATCTTCTGTACAACTCAGTCTTTAATCGCTGTCCCCTCAAATCTCTGCAGAGAGGGTGACTTAGCTCCTCGCTTCAGAGGTGTCTGGGGGTTGACTGTGTACTGACAGCAGCCATGGTCAGCACCATGCAACGCTGCAATGCATTTAATCAGAGCCGCCAACAACAGTTTATTAATATTCATACAGAGGCTTTTCCTCTGTAAACCTGCAGGATGAGCTGTCCCCCACGGACGCCGTCGACGCTGTGTTATTCATTCATTTATCTGAACAAATAACAATGTGACTCTGGCTCCCTAGGCCTGTTTCTGACTCCAGGTCCAAACCAGCAACCCTTTTACTGAGACTGCTTTATAAAGACCCTTGTAAACCAGTTCTTCAATTTAACTAAAACTCTATAATCATCCTTCATTTTTCATATTTTTCTTCCATGCATACAAACTTTCTTTTTCAACACAGTGTTTGATCAACCATTTAACAGCTATTGGCTTTTTAAAATTTTGGGGGGTTTTTTAGGGACACTTTTCATGGAGGTTGAACATTTCAGGAATGTAAATAAAATCAAAGGATGAACTTAAACGTAAATCGCAGTAGTGAACCAGCATTCACTTATGAAGATCAAGTTGTTCTTTCAAATCCTCCTTGTTTGTTTTTTTTATTCTTGTTGATTGACATAAGGCAAAAATATTGTTCATATGCCAGCTATTAATTTTAGGACTGGTGCTACATTTTTCATCCTTCACGTCTTCTCTTTTGGTAAACATAAAGCTCACGCTAAGCCACTGTTATGCTGACGACACCCAGCTATGTCGGTTATTTCCCCCTGATAACCACCCGGTCTCAGTGCGAATCTCAGCCATTCTGTCTGAGATATTGAAATTCTTAATATTCACATCCAGACCGGATCCTTGTCTCTGACTCCATAAAGGCAGTACGAAACTTACAGGTGTCATGCTTGATGACCAGCCGACATTTAAAGATCATATTGCCTCTGTTTCTCGATTTTATCGCTTCACAACACTAAACATAAGAAAGATACGTCCAAAGCTAACCCAATATGCTACCCAGCTCCTGGTTCAGTCTATGGTTATCCCCCACCTTGACTATTGCAGCGCACTAATGTCTCCCAGCCTGTACAGTAAAACCTTTACAAATGATCCAGAATGGGGCAGTGCGTCTGGCCTTCAATCAGCCCAAAAAGTCTCATGTCACCCCTCTGTTCATTGAGCTTCCCTGGTTAACCCCTGACTGCCAACCTCAAAATCAAATCCCTGATGCTAGCCAACAAAGTGCTCTAGGGTACAGCTTCCATCTACTTGTATGCTGTTGTAAAGGCTTATGTCACAACTCTTCGCTGTCACCTCTGACTCTGACTAGGGATTTTCTTCAGGATGGATTATTGTCAAATTGATAACTAGTATTGTGTCTACTTCGGAAGTCACTTTGGATAAAATCGTCTGCTAAATGCATGAACGCAAACATAAACCTATGCTGTCATTCCCGGGTTCCTTTTTGACAAGAATAAAAAATCAGCCGACGACAAAGAAAAGCTGAACTAAACAAAACATTTAAAGATCACAAGTATGTGTGACTGCATGAATGGCAAAAAGAAAAATAAGCAATGGATTGGAAAAACAACAATTTTCTTATTGGAAAACAGTTTTTTGTTTCTTCTGTGGCTTGATGCATTTGGTGCATCATCTTGGATCGCTCAGTCTTTGCTGCATACCTTAACAGTGACAACATTTTGGGTTTGAAAACTTTTGATCTGATTCCAGATAAGGTTCTGCTTGGTGCTTATCTTTATCTCTTATCTTACGTCTGAAACATAGATAACCTTCATAATTTTTACAACTTTTAATGTATATTTACCGACAACTGTTATGAGAATCATTCTTAAACATAAAAACACACAAAAGCCCAATTAAATGCATCAAAATACATACGGCAATATCTGAAAAAGGTTTTTTGTCACTCAGTGGCTATTTCTCAGGGTGGGAAATGTGGATTTGCTGCTCTGAGCTGATTGTGTCGACTGGAAGGAGCAGCGAATGTGAGCAGCTTATAAATGTCCAACATACAGGGAGAAACTGTCATATTTTCTTTTGAATGTTAATCTTTCCAGAGCAGATCATTTAAACTCTTAGACAATGAATAGCTGCTCCATCTGTCAGGAAAATGTAAAACAATGGTGTCATTATGCAGAGTTAAGATATTCAAAGATTTCATTGTTACAAAATGAAAGCTCTTCTTCTGCTGTTGTGTTCCTAGTGTTATCAGCTCAGATGTCTTATTAATATCTGTGAGCGCTGACTGTGAGGCTTGGCCCGAATCCTCATTTCCATAGAAATCATGAACTATTTTATCCGTCCATGCAAATCCTTACTCCTCCCGTAACTACATATTACATGCTGGGTGGAAAGGTTGAGCTATAAGGGCTAATGTCTGGGATTGTGTGTGACTCATTTATACCTTCTGCTTTATCGTTGTTACGTATTTGACCCGAACGCCTGTGCTCAGGTTGCCTCTGCTCGCTGTCCAGTGGTGTTTCTCGCACAGACCTCACCTCCCTCTTGGTCTTTGCTGCTCATGTCTGGCAGAAAGAAGCAGGGTAGACATTCACATTGCGTCTTCACCTGTTTCCATGGCAAACGTGTTCATTGACAGGATATGCGGCTTCCTCCTGTGTCTGAAGGTGTATGTTTGTGCTCTACATTACCGCCAGCTTATTAGGCTGTTAAACATGTGCCATCAGAAGGGTGACTCATAGAAAACCTTACAAAGCACAAACCGCTGCCAAAAGCGTAGATCTTTAAAAAGAAATCCCACACATTTCTGTGTGCTCTGCCACCTCAACACTATGAGTCGTTTCCATTTGCTCAATTTGATTCTCCTGCAGATACTGAGCCTGAAACATAAAGAGCAAACACATGTTGAGGGTTTTACATGTCCTTCGTTGAGGGAAAGTCCAGATCTCACCGTGTCTTCTTTCATTGAGGGCCACACACTTCCTTCCAGCCAGTGTGTGGCCTTGCTGTGTCTCACTGCTGCCTCACTAAGGAATGAGGCTGCATTGCAGCCTGGAACAAGCTTTCAGATGACTTTGAGATGACAGAAAGATATTTATTTTTTATTTATATATTTACTACAGGAAGTGAAATTGCATGTACTGTTGAATTTTGATGCATGAAACTGAAACTCAAAGTTAATTTATTACATTAGAAGGAAAGAAATGTTCTAGTTCTTTTTCTTTTTTTTACAATATTTTTTAGTTCATTGCTCTTGAGTATTTCATGCTGGCTTTGAGAATGTTGATTCATGATGATGTTAATTTATTCAACATATACATTTAATTTGTTTTGCAGAGAGTGAGCGAGAAGGTGGGAGGAGCAGAAGGAACAAAACTGGATGTGGACTTCACTGAAATGGAAAAGGTCCAAAAATCTGCTCAACTTTACAAACATTTTGTTGAAATAAATTTCCCTTTATACAGAACCAGAAAAATGTTGTGCCTCCTACAGGTTTAGTCCATTTTTACTTTCTCTTATTAAATGGATTTGATCATACAAAATATTTTAATGTAAAACATTCAAATTACATCACTGAACTTTCAGCATGCTCAGATTCTGTGTTTAAGAAAAGCACATCTAGTATATTTAGGCAACTGTTTTTTTTTTCTGTCAGCATGTCATAATAGGCTAGAAGAAACATTTCACATATTTCTGTGTCGGTGTTTACAGCGGGTGGACACCACCGCTAAAGCCGTGATGGAGATCATGACAAAAACCACGGAGTATCTGCAGCCAAACCCAGGTAACAGAGACCAGTGTTACACTTGAGCTTAGCTTCTGATTTTGGTTTTTACCTTTTATTCTATTTGCAAATACATTCATGACAAAAATAAAAGTTTATTAAAATGTATGTGTGTCTTCCCTAAATCACTTCACAGCATCAGTTCCAGTGTGTTTGCAAATATTTTTGATAATAATCCAGAAATTTCAGTGAACATGACATGCAGTTCTTTGTTGAGGCAGGTTATAGTGGATTCCAAATTAAAAATTCTTTAAGTTATCATAGTTTGACCCGGGTACAGTTTTACCAACTAAAGTGCAGTGCTTATTTAGACAAACATGGAAATTAGAAGCTGAAACTGGAAGCATTTGTGACTTAAGTAGGAGGGAAAAAAGTGTCAAGGCAAATTAATTTAGTTCAAAGTGATTCATTTAGTTTCAGTTTAGTGTTATTCATTTTTAAACCATTACACTGGAATCCAAATTAGCTTGATTTCATTGACTCTTCCACAGACGTAGATCGTTCTCGGAAGCTACTATTGTACGCCAATTTCAACTTCGTCTCTTTTTATTCACCATGTTGGATGTTTCAATACGCGTCAAACCATCTTCCTACTAAGCTCTCCTACCACAATGTTTATCGCCCGCTGTTGATGATGCATGTCTACAACATGGTGGAAATCTCTTGTCTGCTCCTAACAAAGCAGTGAAGTTTAGGACCAGCTCATAAAGAAGAGTTCTTTCAGTGGAAACAAGCTGATGCATTCTGCTTCTTATGTATTCATTTATTCAATTCAATCAATGCAAATTAACATATAACATATTCAAAGTTTTGTTCCTGATAGCACAAAGCTCTGTAGTGCAGTAGCTATGTGCTGTTCTTTTTTACATTACAAGCAGCAACAATAAGAGTATTAAACGTGCTAACCAAGCCCTAATTGTCTATTTAGGTACAGTACCAGTTCTATGTCATTAGACCAGGATTAAAGAAAAATAATTTAAAGGTTTCAGAAACTTCTGGACCTTTAATATAAATGATTCCTCTGTCTTTTTTTTTTTTTTTTTGGTCTCCAGCCACCAGAGCCAAGATGAGCATGATTAGCTCCATGTCCCGTATGCGAGGACAGGAGAAGGGGCCGGGTTACACGCAGACTGAGACCATCCTGGGAGAGTCCATGTTAAGGTTCGGCAGGGAGCTTGGAGACTTCTCCAACTTTGGTGAGTCTGTGGCCGGCAAAGCTGTACCGGGCCTGAAGGACAAAAGATATAGAGAGTTGGTCTAGAAATAAAAGCTGCTGTTTATCAATGATTTAAACTGTAATGTTTGGGGCTGTAGGTCTGGTTCTGATGGACGTCGGGGAGGCCATGCATGAGCTGGGGGAAGTCAAGGATGCTCTGGACATCGAGGTTAAGCAGAACTTCATCGATCCAATGCAAAACCTTCATGACAAAGACCTCAAGGAGATTCAGGTTGACGATCATGTTCCATATTCACAACAAGAGCTTAAATTCGGGTTGGAGGCTTTGTGCTCACCGTCGGTTTGACCTCCGCAGCATCACCTGAAGAAACTTGAGGGTCGCCGCCTGGACTTTGATTATAAGAAGAAACGCCAGGCCAAACTTACGGAGGACGACCTCAAACAGGCGCTGGAGAAATTCGATGACTCCAAGGAGGTCGCCGAGCTGAGCATGTTCAACTTGTTAGAGAGTGATGTGAGTCTCACTGTCTCCAGGTTGGCCTGTAGTTGTTCAAGGCACTAAGTAAAAGGGGTTTAGGGTCCCCTCCATTTCAGAACTGTTTTGGTGGAGGCTGTGATAGAGTCATGGCCGAGCATGTCATCTTCTTTTTCTAGACTTTTGTTCTCCTTTTTGGGTTTAAGGAATTGCTTATTTTGGAAATGCTGTGTAGCTGCAAAATGTATTGTTTATGAAAAACCTGGAGCCTCTCATTGACATTTGAGAAGCTTAAACAATGCTTGAACTATGACTCCAAATCTGAAAAAATATGCAGAGCAGAGAGAGAAGAAGGACATTTAAACTATCTCTTCCATCCTTCTTAATAGGCAAGGATCACATCCCCTCCTCCAGCATGTCTTTGTCCAGCGTTTTAACCTCACAGCTAAATTTAAAGAGGAGCAGCAGATATTAGCTGGACTTTTCAATAGAAGATCGTTGCTGCCTGTATATTTAGCTTTTAGCATGCTAACAGTTGAGATTATATGAGTTATAACCACTATTTTTGAACTTAATTGAAGTTGTGATCAAAGCAGACTGTAACTATGGTAACACAACAGTAAAACAGTCAGAATTTCTTTTCAGTCATCTTTTTATCGATTTTTCTGCACTGAAATCATCACATTAAATTTAACAGCATTCTCACTCTTAGTAAACGAACATAAACATGCATTTGCACTTGGCCTCCTCATGGTTTGGGGCCACAAAGCGCAGATTAATTTAGCTCATGTGTTGGGTCAGCTCTGAACGTCTCCCTGCATGTGTTTCTTCATCAGATCGAGCAGGTGAGCCAGCTGGCGGCGTTGGTTCATGCTCAGCTGCAGTATCACACCCGATCCGCTGAGATCCTCAACCAGCTCACCAGCAAGATCGACGAACGGTCAGTGGCCGTTTGATCCTGTGTGACAGGAACAACAACTAAACTATGGTCTGGATGTTTTCAGGGCATTAAGTGTTTGCTTTCTTTGTCTGCCAGGATAAAAGACACCTCCAACAAACCGAGGAAAGAGTTCTTACCGAAGCCTCGGACGTCTCTTGATTTCGGCATCATTGAGAACCACAACGGAGGCCTCCACGGCGCTCGATCTCCAGGTGAGACTCCGCTGTTAGAAAACACCTGAAAGGTGTCAAGACAAAAAAAAAAGGTTTTTCTTCATTTTACAATTTCTTTTAACATATTTTTATCCTCACATTTTTAGTCAAATTGACTTTCTCTATTTGCATTACAAGTAAATAAAGTGGAAAATTATAAAGTTGTATTTATACAAACACTACAGTAACTTTACTGTTAGGTATGTACTCAAAACATATAATTACTGTACGTCTAATGTCTAAAATACATGAAATATGTCACATTTCTTTCTTATTTTATTTGCTAGATGCAAATAAAATAAGAAAGAATATTTGGCTGTTTCACTATACACTAAGATTATTTCACCTTTAAACACTATAGAGGAAACCCAAGTAATGATCTTATAGCATTGTAAGCTTCATTTAGTTAGAAGCAAATCTGTGAATGTGTTTTAAAGTTAAAACCCTATTTTTCTTACTGTTTACATTTATCACACCTAAAACCACGATAATTTAGTACAAAAGTACAATGGCATCTGAAAACAAAGACTGAAATTATACACATAAAAATCCTTTTATACTTTTTTATCACTTTCTCCAAGTTTGTTTATTTATTGGTAAAACAAAATGCACCATTTAAAAATACAATTTTGTGCTTTGAGAAGACTAAAACAGAACAAATAAGAATTAAAACTTGTTTATACTTCATAGAAAATGATGCAATGTACATTGCAGAATGAAAGTACTGCAATTGTTTGCTAAATTCTGCAGCATTTATCCGACAGCTCCTCATTTTTCTCTTTACCTCTATGGTGTCTGTTTGCTCCTGTAGGCGCCAGGTCTCCAGGTGAGCCAGGTCAAATTGTTCCCACATCTGTTTTCTAATCAGTTCATTTTCTTCATTATTTCTTCCACTCCCACTGAAAACTCATTTGTGCGTTCCCTCGTCCCCTTTATCCTCTCGCAACAGCCAGGTCTCCAGGTGAGAGAGTTTTCTCGGAAAATTGTTCCTAAATGTTCCGAACCAACAACAGAACATCAGGTGCCGTCTGCAAAAGGAAACCCGATCGATAAATGAGTTTAGCAGCAGACGAGCATTTGGTGTTTCTGTTTCCTCGTGTCAAATGCTTTCTGATTTCATCCATTTTTCTTTTCTTTTTCCCATTTCCCTGTCAGTTTGCCGTCCGGCCTCAGTGCCGCCCCACGTTTTTGTCACATTAAGCGCATCGTCACTGCGTCTTTTTCTATCATTCCATTATTTCTCCAGTCTAAAATTTGGATTTGCTTAAAATATTTTCTACTTTTTTTTTCTTTGCAGCAAGATCTCCAGGTGAGAAGAGATGCAAAGTTTTTCGATCACTCTTCATTTTTTCCTTCTTTGTGCGTCTTAATGAATGTTTTCTGTTTGTTTTTGCGGTGCCGTTTCTTTCTAAACCCTCTTTGCCTCCCAGTCTTTCGTTTTATTGTTTAATTTCTAATTTTACATTTTGGGAAATGTGCTATTTGAATTAAATGAAATTATGTAACTCCAATGTTTGCGTGCAACCAGAAAGTTTCATTCTTGAAGCCAAAAAAATGACTCGCTGACATGAGACTCGCACTTCACACAAGTTTGTTGAACCTTCTATACATCTTTTCTTATTATACCATAAAGCTTTCTAGAGTTTTAAATAGATTTCATGTGATACACGAACACAGCATAAAACTCTTATAAGGTCTAGCTTTGCTTCTGGCAGGCTATGTTACCTGATTATATCAACTCTGACTGGCTTTCATGCCACAAGTAAAGCATTCCCACATCATGATCCTGCCGCCACCAAGTAAGCAACACGGGATCTTTTGCGCGAGTTATAACAGGCCTCAAGGCTGCTTCTCTGATTAATGCTGTCTTTGTTCAGTCTAGATGGATGTTCATGGTCTTGGTAGGTCTGAAGGAGGTCCTTCCTCTCCATGCTCAGATGATGATGATTAAACTGAGCCCTGTGAGATATTTGACCTAACCCTGCTTTAACTTCTCCACAACCTCTTCTCTGACTCGTCTGCTGTGTTTCTTGGTCTCCATGATATCGTTCATTAATGTTCTACAGCTGCATTTATCCACTGATTGAAATACTGAATTACACACAAAACCAAGTCTTAAGTCTGATGCAGCTGGTAGTGCCTGCTTTTATTCACAGGTTTTTGAGGACACAGATGTATTCCACAATTTTTTTTTAGGCACTACTGTGTGTGGGTAAAACACAGCTAGCGTTTAGGATTTACTGACACAAAAACTTCAAAAGATATCAATACTTTTGTGAGTTAGTTAATTTTGTTGGGTTACAGACTTCCTTTTTAAAAGCATATTTCAGTTATTCATGCACGACTCTTTTAAAATTTATTTTCTTTAACAATTCTCTTAAATAGTTTAGCGAACACATGATTTATTTTTATTTTATTTTCCTAAATCCCTGCAGTGAACAGATAATTGGGTTCATCTTCTAACTGAAATTGTAAAAGCGCATTTCCCAAAATGTTGAGCTGCTGATTCAATATCTGTACATCTGACAGTTTTTCAGACAGAAATATTATATTTGTTGTGTTTCTTCCTCTCTTTCTTTCTTACAGCCAGGTCTCCAGGTGAGTCTTTAGTGTGTTTTTTCTCATATAGAGCATCTCGTCTCGTTGACGCTCCCCTGATCCTGCTCATTTACCCCCCTCTGACCTTCCAGCCCCCTTGGACCAGCCCTGCTGTCGCGCTCTGTACGACTTCGACCCCGAGAACGAAGGTGAGCTAGGCTTCAAGGAGGGAGACATCATCACGCTGACCAATAAGATCGACGACAACTGGTACGAGGGAATGCTGCACGGCAACTCGGGCTTTTTCCCCATCAACTACGTGGACATCCTGGTGCCCTTGCCCCAGTAAGAAGTCAAGGCTTCCAAGTGTGAGATGAATCCCGGCCTAAAGTTCCAGTATTTTCACTAACCTTTTCCCAAACATTCCTACTAACACCACCTTCACTTTTCCATTAAGGCATCACAAAGCAATGACACAAAATAAGCAAATATGAAGAAGATTTACCAAAGTGCAGGGATGCTCTAAATAAGTGGGGGAAAATCTCAGCATTGACGTAACTTCTTCTCCATTTCACTTAAAGCGTCTGTATTCCTAATTTACATTTGGTCTCTGTTGTATTTAGCCGTCAGTCCCTCATTAGTTCATTAGAACAGCTTTAACAATTCACGCTTTCTCTCAGTCTTTGTATTTTGTGGGGATTCATTAGATATAAGCTTCTTTCTCTCCTGAAGAAGACAAAATAAAAGGTGTGATCATGCTTTCTGTTTGTAAGCAAATAGCTCAGTGAACAAAAAACGTGTGGTCCACTTTGTGTTGATGGTGATCATTCCCTGAAATTTTCTGTCGATCTCTTGAGTTATTCATTTCAAGTCACGTCAGTAACAATTTGATCCAGAGGACAGCTTTCTCAAAGTTTAGCTTGTTTTTGGATTGCACCAACATTTTCTGAAGGATCCAGAGGTAAACGTGTTTATGTTTGATGCAACATGGCAATGATTGTTTTCTGTTGAAGCAGAAATGCTGTTTTTAATTCATAAAAACTCAAAAATCTTTTGCAGCAACCCGCAAACCCGATGGTGGACAACATAGTTCATGTATTGTGACTAAATAATGTTAAAGTCTTAAACGGATAGTTGGCATTTTTTTAAACCTTGGGTTCTGTAGAGTTGTTGCCCGCCGTCAGTATGTTACGTGCAGAAAATAACTTTCTGAACGAACTGAAGATTCTAGCTCTAACCTCTCAGAGCCGGCCATGACCTTACTGCAGATTTCTATCCTCTCAACTCTCATCTAGAATATCTCAGAGCAGTGTATGCAAACAGTATTTTATAAACTTGTACAGGATATGGGTGTCCAACCAGATAATAGCAACTAGATTTTAAACATGAGATACTAGGCTTCATGGAACACATTTCCCAACACTTGTACTTTTTTTACTGTGATGCTTCGTTTTTCTAGAATCAGCAAGTCGCTTCTTTTTCTTCTACCTTCTTAAATCTCTTCAGCTTAGCAAATTTCTACATTTCCTCCAGGATACATAGAAAAAAAGCTTCTTGTAGAATGCTGAGCTGTGTGCTCTTAATTCAGTTCACTTATGCATTATATGGGATATTTTACCCTTAATTCAGTTATAATTACGCCTTTATGTGTGGAAAAAGTGCATAAAAGCAGAAAGATGTTTCCTTTGTAAGCTATTGTAGAATATGTGAAGTTTGAGAATTTAATGGTTGGATTTCACACATTCAGAAGTTCAAATATCTTTCTATGTTTCCCCCTGACTTCGTCTCTCAATATCGTTTTTGGAAGAATGGCAGAAATGTCTAACGCCGGTTTGTAAGGGAGCATAACAACCAAATTGCTCGTGTTGGTGGGAACAACTCGTGAATTCCTTTATTTTGTTTAGCCAAACTAACATTTATAAGAAAAGTTACTTCGGCTTGGTATGCTGAATGCCAAATACTGCAGATTATAACGGTCTTCGGTTAAAACATCCATGAAATTTTGGTGTCAATAGTTTAAAACTTTTATAAAATGACCTTTGCATACATTGTGTTTCTGAGCCTGCGGTTGTTTGGAGTTAAATATAAGATTTTCATTTAACGTTATAATACTGAACACTTTATACTACTACCAAAACCTCTCTACACATACATCCTTATTTAGTTGCTTATCAGAGCAACAGTTTATTCTGCAGCAGCAGCTGTTTGTCTATTTGTCCAATATTTAGCCATTTAGTTTTGGGAGAAACACTATTACGGAAAATGAAGATGATTTGAGAATTTATAAATATTTTTGTGGTAATTAAGATTAAGCTTTTGTTTGCCGATATCTCAACAGAGCTCAAATCTCCAATCCACGGTACCTTACGAGATCGTCTTTTGCTATTTAAAAACTCACGGTTGTTTGTGCACGCTTCATCTCTAAGGCTTTTATGCTCCTCTGCGTTGACGATGCATCAAACTTTCTGCAGGTGTTTTTTTAAGCGTATTAATGTCGGTGCATGTATTTTAGAGGACAGTGTGTGTATTTGGTTTGCATATTGCTCACATTCTAACACGTAAAGATAAACCTCTGCTGCTAACGAGCACCGTTTCTGACAGTGTTTAGCTCAAAAACAATAATCCAGGGATCGGTTTACTACATCCAGCAGCGCTACAATAAACGATGCAGAAGCAACTCGATATACAAACAAAGTGTTACTTTTATGTCAAAGGGAAGCACAAATTTTTGTTGGCTGGTGAAAAATAGTGCTACAGTTTGAAGGGGTTGCATATTTATTAAAAAAAATTTAAGCTAAATTCTTCCTTCTTCCTCTCTTTCACTTTTTTTTAAGATTCTGTGTATCTTTGCCCTCAATGAGGACTGTACAGCTTTTTCTGTGTTTTGTTTTCACCTTTGTGTGTATAATCGCGCAACTTCAGTAACGTATCTTATTTTTGTAACCGTGTCAAAAGTATCCACAAACAATATAGATGTGTATATATAAATATACAGCATATATAGCAGAAGTGATGTTACAAGTTGGGAGTGAGGGGGGGGGGGTTCTTTGTGCTGCACATGATTGTCTTTGAACTATTTTCCTGTTTCGTTTGTGTTTTTTCTTCGGTTCTTGCACTGGATTCTATGACTGTACGCTTGATGTAAAGAAAAGAAATGTGATAAGTCAATGTGATTTATTCAAATAAATACCAGGAAATGGTCATACCCTAACGTCTCTCCAGTTATATAATGCTTTTTTCCTGTTTTAATCATAGCAATAAGGTTGAACGGCGAGTGAAAACACGATAAACTAATTAAAACAACTGCAAACGAAGGTTAAAAGGCTATTAAAATGTACTAAAATTAAATGTTTCTAATTCCCTGATAGTCCTAATTTTAGGGCTCAGTGTCTATTGTGAGCGTGACTGTGAGCGTTCATTTAAAACCCCAACAAGATTTGCACAGTGTTGAACTCCATTCCCAATCCAGGACATTTAACGCTCAATTGCAATTTCTTGATGGAAATGTTTTTTCTCTTACTGACTTTTAACGTGAGCCCCAATCGGACTTCTGTGTCAACGATTTATGACCCCAAAGCGATCCAGAAGCATAGAAGAACAACATAAAAGTCTCACAGCAGTCCAATGTATATGAGGGTAACAATGTCAATGACAGAAAGGTGACAACTACATTGTTCTGTGCTCAAGCGGGTTGATTTACGGTTGTAAATTAAAGATTACTGGGGGTTACTTTTAATTATCGTTAATGACCATGCAAAAAAAAAAGCAAATTGAGCATCAAGACATGCTGAGTGAAACTGGCGTAGTCTATTGAAGCCTAATTACAGACCTATCTGTCTATCTATCTATCTATCTATCTATCTATCTATCTAATCTTCATTATGGAGTTTTTCCTTTATTTACTCACATATGACAAAATAGATATTTTTTGTTGTAATTAGCACTTAAATCCTCATTAGAAACTGTAAAAGGAAATTTTGTTATTTATTAATAAAATTTTAAAACTGAGCTAAAGAGCTACAGCATAAATTCACACGCTTGGAAAGTCCTCAAGATTGTCAAACATCTGATCAGCATGCAGATATGACAGTTCACATCACTGAGGCCTTCATCTCTCCACCCTCCATCACTCAGCACTAGCAGGCAACTCCCTCTGCACGCAGCCTAACCCCTGCTCAGCCCCACGTCAACAAACACACCACACAGTGGAGCGATGGACGCAGCACGATGCACCAGGAGGAACGTCCTCTAGCCGACAGCTAAACTCTTCAGATCAGCATTAGAGTATGTTATCCTCCCTGTCACACAAGCTGATCACAGCAAACATGGACTCTGCCTAAGGTTTGTTTGACCTGGTGCATGTAAGATGAGTCTTGAAACACTTATGCAAACTGAAAATACAGTGTTGACACCATACTATGTGTACAGGTGGATACTGTGGTACAGGGCGTCTCCTGTTGAGTCTTGCTTGCAAAACCTTGCCAGCACTGCCGGAGTCGCTATCTACTGCTTGGCAGAAGTTCAGAATAGATCAAGAACCAGCGCCAGAAACAGGAGGAGCTGAAATGGCTGCAGGCTCCAAACATCCTGGACTCAGAGTCATCACACTTTATGTATTTTTTAAACTCTAAGTGTCTTTCTTATAATTCCAACTGGATCCAATTATCATTCTTCTGCTCCGTCCCTTTAATCACAGCACATTCTTACTATTTATATCATTAACATATTTCTTTTTTTTTGTTTGTTTGTTTGTTTATAAGAATTATAACAGTCGAGAAAAACATTCCCTATTTTTACCAAACTCACCAGAGCTTGTTGCTTTATCTACGTACATATTAGAGCTGCAGAGGTCAGTTCTCTATCTGGTCTGACGCAAATAAATGTTGAAATAGCTTTTCAGGGATTTATAAATGTATGTAATTAAAGAGTTGTAATTGTCACTTTTGTAATTGTTACATATTCTTCTTAAATTAGGATTTATATGTTGAAAGTGTTTTTTTTACAAATATTTTTTATTTTTGCATGATTGTATTTAAAAATCTATGATCATCCGACGAAAGATGGTATGATTGGATTAGATTCTAATATTTGAGGGAAAGCTTTATATTAACCCTTCCTGCATAGTCAGCATTATTCAGTTTTCCTTTAAGATCTTTGGTTGAATTTATTTATGCTTATGTCTGTGTGCTATGAGTATTTTTAAACCAAAGTCAAATTTGGTTTAAAACAAAACACTCTTGGTGAATAAATTTGATTTTGAAGTTAAAAAAAAATAAATTAAACAAGAAAAAGCTGTTAAATCGAAAGCAAGTCGAACAGATCTCTCGATATCAATGAGAACCATTCAATCTAAAACATTCCTTAAGGTCTTAAAGTAGGTCTAAAAGGTTGAAAATAAATATATGAATGAATAAAAGGCTTTTAAAAATCTTACTCCATCTGACCCATAAACCTTTCAACGTTAGGAATGGTTTCCACTTGTATTGTTCGCATTATTGGTCATAACATGATGGCTGATAGATGTAAAAAGTGGGTGAAAATCAGATCAATTGATAGCAGAGCGTGACTATTCAGAGTCCTCTGGAAATCTGAGCAAACAAAAATATGATATGAATTTTCAGAAGGCTGCATTTTTGTTTTGTTTCTGTTTTAAATTTGAAACATTTCTATTTTAGTTTTTTTTTGCAATATTTTAATTTAATTAGTATTTAGTGTATCAACTTTTCAATAATACTCAGATGTAAAGAGTATGACTCAGATTTCAACAGACCGACCCTGACAACACTGACAGGTTTAAGGGTTCTCTGCACATGTACAACCACGCAAAAACAACAACTGACCTTTAAGACCTGCTGCATGAAAACAGCTCAAGTTTCTGTGATCCTCACCTCTTTATCTTGGCAGAATTAAATCCTCTAAGCCTCTGACATTCAAGTTAATACTATTTTGTTTTTGGTTTATTTTAGTTTGACACTTAAATCCTTATTTGACCAAATGATTGTTTGTTTATTTAATGCAATTCTGTTTATCGCTGCTCCTTTGCTTTGGAGCAAAAGGCTGGGAATTATGCAGTGCATACATTGTTCTAGGAGTTGCTTCTCTGTTTCTTTATTGCAGTAGCGTTTCAGGGGAGTTTTTTCTCTCCACAGTCGCTACATGCATGCTGAAAGTGAGGGATTGCTGTAAACTCAGTTACAAAACACAAGCTATCATCTGCTATCTCCGAATGCTGGTCCAGGAAAGGGAATGCTGCACGTCAATGGCTTGATAAAATCTGCTGGATTTCCTTAAACATAAAACCTTTTAAGCTAAACTTAATAATAAAATAAAATGGTTTTGGTTCATTTTTTAAACAACTAAGATGAACTAGAATGATTTAATGACTGGACTAAAATAAATTCTCTTGTTCCTTGAGATGACAAGTGTTTCAAATTGGCGCTGTATAAAAAAAACTAAAGTAAATTGAATTGAGAACTAGCAGAAAAAAAAAATCAAGGTAATTCTTGTCCTGATCTGGTTTTCAAAAACAAGAATGTCAAAGCAGCCACGACTCTGGTGGTCAAAGCTTGTGGGGCAAAGCTGCTCGCAAGAAAAAAAAAAAACACACAAACCTCGCTGCACACACACGTTTTCACATCTACAATCGGTTCTAAAGCAGAAACTCTGCAGGTCTTTGGAGGATGACGACAAAGACAGAGATGGGAAAAGCAATCCAGCAAAGAGCATTCCTCAAATGCTCCCTCCAGGTGGGTGGCCTGCTGGATGCTGCAGAGTACTTTTTAGAAATCCTCTGCAGCCAGCGTGTGTCATCACCCTCCTCTGAGATATAGACACAGATGATCCCACCGTGCTTGAGAGCCACACGCTCCATGGCTCTATGCATCTTCTGAAAGTGTTTCTTTTTAAAATCCAGTTGAACTGGCCCTTCTGCGTGCATACGCTGGGCTCACTGATAGATTTAGCTTGCGTGTAAAAAGGAAGTGATGCCGCCCTGCCGGTCCACATCTCAGCTGGGCCGCCGTGGCAAGCTTAGACTGGAAAGGCAGACAGCGGGTCCATCATTTCTGTCACCTAAATCAGCAGCAGCTCTTAATGCATGAACGGCACACTGCATCTCTGTACTGGTAAAACCCCAGACCGCAGCAGACCGCAGAACACCCACACCAGTATCAGCAGGCATGCTCCACAGTCACCCACGCTGCTCAGACAAAAAGGATCAAACTCAGGTTCCACCCACAAACTGAAGTGCATTCAGACAGGCTTTTCTCTGCGCTCCCACTAACATCAGACACTTTAAGTTTCTGCAGGAACCATTCAGCCGAGAACAAGCTCTGCTTCTTCTCTTTAGTCCTCGGGAACGACTGCTGCAGGATGGTTGTAACACTTTCTTGCTTTGGTTCTTCTAAGCTATTGGTGCTTGGTTGTTGGACCTACACATCTAAAACTCTCACATAAAATACCAATGTGTGTTCGTATGAAGGAAAAATCTGCAAGAATACAACAGAACTCAAATGTTAATGTGAAATGCCGGCCGTTCCCTTGTTGTTACACAACACAAAACATGATGAGTTGTAAATGAAAAGAGAATCAGATAAAGGAGATACAACAGCAAAAAAATCACAGTAAGATATTATTTAAAAATAAGGTGAATAGCATCCATCCTACAACTGACACTCAACTGTGTTTTGCTCAATAGTTTGTTTATTGGAAACCTTTATCTGAGCTGAAGAGTTGGAGTTTCCAAAGACTGCCTATGGCTCATTTAACCCCCATTTCTTTGGCGTATTAGTCGCCAAAAGGCTCCATAGACACGAAACAATGATCCAACTAACCTTTCCCTCTTTTAGAAACACACCTTGCCATCTTTGTGTTTCAGCTTCCATGCATGAGACATTATTGTAAAAAAATAGTTGTAACACTTTAAAAAATACATGTTTCAACGTACCAGCATACATGAGGGACAGTCTGAAGAATGTAATGTATGTAAATAATCTAACGTTTCTATTTGCTACAATCTATAGTTTGATTTTTATCTGTTATATTTAGCTTATTGTCAGTCAAAAAAAAAAGTTTTAAACAACCTCAAAAGCTAGTTTTTCCAGTCTTGACAGCCTTAATGTGAGATGAAGCAGGAAATGAGCGAAGGCCCCCGTTTCATGTTTGATTATTGGGAATGTTGACATTATCTTGTCTCCCCTATGCAAACTGTCATAGAACAGGAACGCTGGTGGTTACTGTGATACATGTGGGTGAGCAGGTCCAGCTTGAGAGCTTGTTGGACAAGGGATGTGTCTATACGTTGCAGAACGGAGGCTCTCCAGTGTGGGAAGCTGAATTACCTAGAAGCAAAGCTAGATAACGTGCTATTCACTGTCGCATGCAAAGCAGCCAATCCAGGAGCACCATCTATGTTCTTTTTGCTGATTCTCTGAAGCCCTAAAACCGCAGATAAATAAAACTGTGGATGTTAGCCTATGTTGTAGCATTAAAGCAGTTTTGATTGCCATTTTAGTTCACATTAAGGTTTATTTGGAGTGTGAAGTATATGAATTGATTGTTGTGTTTTTTAAGCGATCTGAAGTATTTGCTGATTTGCTGCTCATTTACAGCTGCGGTCATGTGAATTTCTTACATTTAAATAACATTTTTATTCACAGATGAGCAGTAATATGTAATATGTGAGATGTACAAAAGTGCAAACTGTCTGACTTGTAAATAGGAGGTTTATGTCTGACTCTTAAAAATGTAAGACAGACATGTTGGATTTAAGGGATGGTAATAAAAAAAAATTCTACGCTTAAGTTGTTTATTGATTTCCACTGGACTGCAACTCACTGTTACACTGTTTCTGCCTTTAATCATACATTAAAATTGACAAATAAGTGTAAAATTAATTATGAAGATATCGCTTATATATAAACTCAACAGAGTGACTTGAATAAAAATGGAGAAATCACATACAGAGTTCGGTAATTAAAGGCAGTTTTCAATCAATTTAAGCACAATTATTTTTTTTAAACCTGTTTGACTTATTGGCATTCAACCCAGCTGAGACTTGATTTTTTTTTCTTTTTTACTTTGTTTTAATAGGTATTGATTTTATCTATTTTACTGGTTTGTTTTTATTAAACCTACATTGTTGCATATTTAGCTTTATCACTTCATTTTAATGTTTTCCTTTCTTATATTTCATGTACAGCACTCAGATTCAGCCATGTCTGATATTAAAGCACATTATGTAACAAACTTGATGATGATGAATATCAGCATGTGTCTATTATCAGCTAAGATAATGCCACCAGAAACTCAACTTTCTCCTTCTCAAGCTGTTAACTTTTTGCTTAGTTTCTTTTTTTTTTTTTTTTTTTGGCTCTCCTTGATTGCACGGTGCCTCGTGGCAGATGATCGATTGTACCCAATCGGGTTCTGGTGTCTGGTTCTGCTGAAAGCTCCCATGCATGCTCAGTATGAGGAATTGCTGTAAAGACAACGACAAGACGAGCTATCGTCTCTGCACGCTGGTGCAGGAGGAGTGAATGCTACAAGTCAATGACTCGATTCACCCTCGACAACAAGGTGTACATAAAAACTAATTCAAATAATAAACTAAACTTGATGCTTGATAACTAGAAACCTTTTTGATGTATGGATGATTAGACGGAAATCTATTTGTTTGAGATGGCATGTTAGGTGTTAGCACTACACACATACACAAAATAAGTTTAATTGATTAACTTATAAAATCCATCGGAACTAGAACTCCTTGTAAAAGTCATACAAAGGTCTGATCACTGTTTGATCTGTAAAATAAATCAGTCACTTTGAATTCCCTATCTAACGACATGAAGTCGACCTAAAGATTTAGAAACATCCCGTTGACCACAAAAAAGTAAATAAATAACATGATGGACAATTTTACTTTAGCAACAAATCGATAATTACACTAACATTTAAAACATGCTGGGCATCTTGTAGGGCTCTGAAGGGTCAAGAATCAAGAATCAGTTTATTTCTATAGCGCCAATTTACAACAGGTGTCGTCTCAAGGCACTTCACAGAAAATCAATTAAAATCAAAGATACATAATAACAAATCAACCTAAAAAAGTCTCCAATCTAAGGAACCCCAGCAGATTCATGCAGTCATTGACTTGCAGCATTCACTCCTCTGGAATCAGCAGACAGAAACAATGGCTTGTGTTGTCGATGACTTTACAGCAATCCCTCATACTGAGCATGCATGTAGCGATAGTGGAGAGGAAAAACTCCCCTTTAACAGGAAGAAACCTCCAGCAGAACCAGGCTCAGTACAAGCAGCCATCTGCCACAACCGACTGGGGGTTTGAAAAGACAGAAAGCTAAATTAAAAGCACAGGATACTGAAATAATAGAGTTTATAGCAGCAGTTGTAGAGCGACACTGGAAGCATCTCAGCCCATGTTCTCATCCAAGAAGCTGTCTCAGCTAACAGAACGCCAGCCCAGGTGTGGCTACTATGGAGAGAAGAACACTAAGAGAAAACAAAAGGTTAACAAGGTTGAAATAACGGCAACTTAGTAGATTGGACAAAGGAAGAAAGTAGCAGAGGGAGAAGTGGTCAGATTGTCCTCCAGCAGTCTAAGCCTATAGCAGCATAACTATAGAAAAACTTAAATAACTTAACCCTATAGAGTGAGACATGAAGAAGGTAGAGCAAAGGAGAACCGTCTGTCAAGACTGAGTTCCTCCCCAACCGGATTAGGCTGTCTTCTCCACCTCTTCCTAACTATAAACTTTATCAAACAGGAAGGTTTTAAGCCTAGATTTGAAACTAGACAGGGTGTCTGCCTCACGGACTAAAGCTGGAAGCAGGAGAGGAGCCTGATAACTGAAAGATCAGCCTCCCATTGTGCTTTTAGAGATTCTAGGAACCACCAGTAAACCTGCAGTCTGAGAGCGAAGTGCTCTGTTTGGGACATAAGGAGTAATCAGATCTCTGATATACGATGGAGCTTTATTAGTGAGGGCTTTATATGTCAAAAGAAGATTCTTAAAATCTATTCTAAGTTTGACAGGGAGCAAATAAAGGGAAGTTAAAATAGGGAAGATATGATCTCTCTTTTTAAGTTTCATCAGAACTCTTGCTGCAGCATTTTGGACCAACTGTAGACTTTTAATTGCATTTTGCGAACTTCCTGCTAATAAAGAGTTACAATAGTCCAGCCGTGAAGTAACAAATGCATGGACTAGCTTTTCAGCCCTATAGAGAATATTTCTAATTTTTGCTATATTCCTAAGATGAAAGAAGGAAGTCTTAAAGACCTGTTTTATATGAGACTTGAAAGACATTTCCTGATCAAAAATAACACCAAAGTTCTTTACATTGTCACCAGATGCCAACCTGATTCTATCCAGGTCAAGAGGCTGACTAAGCAATTTCTTTTTTAGAGGTTCTGGTCCAAAGATAACAACTTCTGTCTTTTCAGAGTTCAAGAGCAGAAAGTTTAAAGTCATCCACATTTTTATGTCATGTAGACATGCCTGTAATCTACCAAACTGACAGGATTCATCAGGATTTATAGATAAATACAGTTGTGTATCATCAGCATAACAGTGGAAATTAACACCATGCTGTCTGATGATTTTACCAATAGGGAGCATGTATATAGTAAATAGAATTGGGCCAAGTACAGAACCCTGTGGTACTCCACAAGTAACCTTACAATGCGGAGAAGATTTATCTTTTAGATGAACAAACTGGGATCTATCAGACAAATATGATTTAAACCAGCCTAGTGGTGCTCCCTTGATCCCCACAGTGTGTTCGAGCCTTTCAATGAGGACATTGTGATTGACTGTGTCAAAAGCAGCACTGAGATCTAACAGAACTAGAATAGACACGAGCCCATTGTCTGAGGCCATGAGAATATCATTAGTAACTTTAAGGAGAGCTGTCTCAGTGCTATGATGAGCTCTGAAACCTGACTGAAATTCTTCAAATAGGTCAAATGCTCTCTCAGTTGATTAGCAACAATTTTTTCAAGGATTTTAGATAAAAAAGGAAGATTAGATATGGGTCTGTAATTTATTAAGTCTTCTTGATCAAGAGAAGGTTTCTTAAGTAGGGGTTTTATTACAGCTACCTTAAGAGTCTCTGGTACATAACCATTCACTAATGACAGATTAATCATTTACAAAATGGGGGTAATAATTATAGGAAATACTTCTTTAAACAATTTTGTCGGGATTGGATCCAACATACAAGTTGAAGGCTTAGATGAACAAAATATTTTTGAAAGCTCAGAAGGCTCAACTGGAACTAAACACTTCAGAGATCAGGCTCTAGAGCCACATTCAGTAGCTCATTGCTTACTGAGGTAGTAGTTATGTTTGGTAGGATGCCATCAATTTTAGTTTTAATAGATTCAATTTTATTAATAAAGAATTCCATAAAGTCATTACAGCTAAGAGTTGGAGGAATGGGTGATATAACAGAGTTTTCATTTCTCGTACGTTTAGCAACTGTATTAAAAAGAAACCTAGGATTGTTCTTATTCTCCTCTATTAGTAAAGTAAAATATGCAGATCTAGCTTGGCGCAGGGTCCTTTTACACAGAAGCACGCTGTTTTTCCAGGATAAATAGGACTCCTCTAAAAGTGAAAACCGCCATTTCTTCTCCAATTTCCTGGTTTTTCCCTTCAAGGTACGAAGTTCTGAATTAAACCACGGGGCCAACCTCCTATGAGTAATCACTTTCCTTTTTATGGGGGCTACGTTGTCTGATGTTGTACGCAATGAGGACGTAATACTATGAACAACAGCATCAATCTGTGTAGGGCATGAAATTAATTTGTTGCCCTCCACTGAGTTTCTCTGAAATACTGAAGAAATTAGAGGTGGATGGATTCTTTGAAGGCTGTAAAAGCATTGTCCGATAGACACCTACTATAAAGACATTTTCTTTCAGATTTTAAGTACTTGGTGAAAAAGAACTCAAAAGTTATCAAAAAATGGTCAGAAAGGAGAGGGTTATGAGGCAGCACTATAACTTTTTCAAACTCAATGCCATAAATCAGCACAAGGTCTAAAGGATTTTTTGAGTGAAGCCAATTGAGTCTAAAATGTCAGTAAAGGCTACATTTAGACTGTCATTTTTGGTGTCAACATGAATGTTAAAATCTCCCACTATAATGATTTTATCAGTGTCTAACACTATTTCAGATAAAAAATATGAGATCTGATCTATAAATTCAGAGTAAGGACCTGGCGGATGATACAAAATAACAAACAAAAGTGGTTTAATTCTTTTAGAGGTTGGATGCGGAAGGCTAAGGGTTAAATGTTCAAAAGAACTATAACTATTAGTTGGCCTGGGATTAATTAATAAACCTGATTGGAAAATGCTTCCTACTCCTCCACCTCTCCCAGTACTTTGAGGAATGTGAAAGTTTGAATAATTAGAGGGAGTTGATTCGTTGATACTAACATAATCCTCATGCTGCAGCCAGGTTTCTGTGAGACAAAGCAAATCAATTTGATTATCAAGAATTAAATCATTAACTAATAAGGATTTTGAGGATAGAGATCTGATGTTCAATAAGCCA
>JAVLVB010000913.1:2232977-2245499 GCA_032876305.1 Orestias chungarensis
GATTGGCGTAACCGGGTGTCATTACCGCCGGCGTGAATAACAATTTTACTGTATTTACGATTATCCTTAGCCAGCAGTTTGAGGTATGATTTTATGTCGCCTGTTCTGGCCCCTGGCAAACATTTGACTATGGTTGCTGGTTTCTCTAAAGCAACGTTTCTGACTATGGAGCTGCCAATTACCAGAATCTGTTTCTCAGCGGGTGTATCGCTGAGTGGGGAAAATCGGTTTAAATCGGTCGCTGGGATTATTCACAGACATAATGACCCAAAGCAAACTAGCTAGTCGACCTATTAACGGCTGGAGTGGCATAGTCAAAGGTTTAAATCTAAATGAGATGACGTTAAAGAACGATCCTCATGTTCTGAAACCATCCAGATAAAAAGAAAGAGTCAAGGTTCCTCAAGTGTTTGCAGTTAGTTTAGTGTATAGTTATTCTTTAACAAAGAGCTGGGTTTATTTAGATTATCTCAGTTTACTTAGATCAGATTATTTGCCTGATAATGATCCAAATGATCATTTAATAAATTGTGTATTTAATTTCTCCTCTCTTGGTTTGATTTTTAAACACGTTTGAAGATCTGAAACATTCAGGTGAGACAAATCTGTATCTTTTGGATTTTTCTGCGTGGTTTCCTCAAAGTAAATTTGATTATGTAATAGGAATAGATCAAATAGTAGGTAATTAATCAACGTTTTCGGAATTAAATGCTTCAAGAGCTAATCTATACAAACACGTCTACATGCTAAGAAACAAAAGCCACTGCAGAAACAAAACATGCCAACAAATACAGTCGATCCTTAATTAGGAGCAGCTGGTTGTGGGAGCGTGCCATTGTGTGTCGCTACATGTTTTTGTGTGGTGTTCCTACATAGTTTCTCTATTCAGAAGGGAAGCCCAGCTCTCAACACCACAGAGAGGCTAATACCCCTGTCTGTCAGAGGTGATTGGAGATGACAAACGAGGCGGTAAGACAGGTCAGGCAGCTCTGAGGCCGCAACCAGAGCGGAGGCGTTACTGCTAACAATACCGAGGAACCTCGGGTGACTGTGTGTGGTTGTGTGTTAGTGGATCTCTGCGGTCTGACGCCGTGCGGCTCTGCCATGTCTGGGTCCCAGACAGGCTGAGTTAAAGCTTTAAAATCAGACGTAAATCTCAAAAATAATGAACGTTTCAATACATTTCTAAGCAATTTAGGGTATCAGAGAAATTTTACCTGATATTTACCCACCCAGGATCGATTTAGGTCCTGAAAAATGATGCAACGTAAACATTATAAACACTGCACTAAGTAAACAATATCCTCACATAAACTCTAAGCATACTTTCACTATCAAGACCAGCGTTGTAACTTCTTTGACTTTTTCTACGGTCTAATGCGTTGCCCTTTGTAATCCAATAAAAACAGCAGTAAACCTGTTAAATATGAGTCTACTAACCAGATTAAATGTATTTTAATGTAAACAAATATGGAAATGTGGGACCTGTGGCACCTAATAGTTTTGGCCACAAAGGAATATAGAACAGATTGTTTTTAATTATAATTCTAACCAAAAAAAGCAGGTTTTTAGTAGTTTTTCTTTTGTTTTTCAGGTAAAACTTCCTCTGTTTTCACAAAAAAATATGTTTTTTATTTTTGGTATTTTGGCTCCGTGAGATTTTGTAGCATTTTCAACAGATATCTGCATCTATCTGAAAAAAAAGAAAACATATCTACTATTTTTGCAGAGTTTTATGTTTTTGAAATCTTAAAAATGCTCCTTTTTTCCAATATGGTCCAGTAACATTAAAATGAACTATCCAGTCGCCCAGAAGAGATAGTTCATTCCTCAAAATCAACCATTCATGTCACTGACAGTATCAAATCTCATCAAATTGGAAAGTATTGACACCTTGCTTAAGGTATTCCAAACGCTTTGTCTTGTATCCTTGATGGCAGTTTTCCGTGGAAGTGTTTACAAATGGTAGAAGATCCGATCTTCATAACAGTACCTGAAAATCAACATTCATGGTAGGTGAGGTAAATCACTGCCACATTTTTAATGAACATGCTCTTTTCAGTTCTAACTTGTTAACAACATTGTGCAAAATACAAACATATTTACACGCTGTTCACAACTGTGAGCGATATGATCATTGAACGCAGAGGTTCAACCTGAGAAACACTGATCAATATGAAAGACAGAAAGACATCAGAAAGAAATTAGTTTGGAGAGACTCAAACAATGAAATAAATACAATTAGTTTAATAAGGAATGACTACTTAGTATTCATATGACATGTGCATGAAACTGCAAATATGATGCATAAGGAGTAAATGTTATGGATGAAGCAGAAATGTGAGCCCCCCCTTAATCTGAGAAAAGAACTAGTCAGAGAAGTGGAGAACTGGATCAACAACACTACACATTATAGCAAAATATATTAAACACATCTCATTCATTTGTCCAAAGTTTATCCCAAGAGTCTTATGAAACTTTGTCTTGAAATCAGTTTAACAAAAGTAACCTTCTGCAGAGCAAAACGTACGCAGGCTGGGAGAGCTTTTACTTGACAGCGCTAATCTCACAGGTTTTCTCTGAATAGAACAGTTGGTCTCTTTCCTCCTAATCAGTGTCTGATCTTGTAAGCTATCATATCTTGCGTTTCACAGGACAACTATCAGCCATGTGGTCTGGTGAGACGTAGCGAGAAGGACACAAGAGCAGACGGATAACCATGAGGAGGCCACAAGCTAAGCAAAGACCCAGCAAACTTTTGGAAGGTCAAATGAAATCAAACTCTTACAGTTTTCATCATACAATTAGGTACGACTTGGTGACCGCTGAACGCATGAAAGCCTGATAAAATAAGTTCAAATGTGTGGTTTTAGCATGAATAAATGTAAAAACAACTTAACGTTTATAAATGATTGGAGAAACGACAATGTTGTTGATAAGCTGTGAAATAATAACCTTAAAACACTAAAATAGGAAGTTAATCATCGACTCGAACTGGCCATTCATAACATAAAGTCACAAGTTATTTAAATTATCTTTCCTATAGATTATCAGGATTATTATGCATTGATGTTTGGTTTATAAAATACTTTTTTTTTATGTGTGAGCCAACAGAGAACCAGAGGAAAAAGGCTTTGATGACAAATGGTGCCGGGCTGAGGCCGAGCCGCACAGCATGCAAAACAGAGCAATAGGACAACATTTGGTGTGCAAATCCGTCAGTCCATTCAAATGGTGCTCCAAACAAAAAGCTGATACGCAAACAAATCAATAAAGCCGGGAGAGAAAAATCTGAATAAATTTTTTTTTTAAAGGGTATTTCATCTGGTCGTATGTACAAGTTCAAACCTGACACGCTCAGATGTAAGAGAGTTTCACATCAAGGGATTCTGTTTTATTCGCGTTTCTGCAGATGCCGCGGCGTTGCAGAGCGTCAGGATTTCCCCAGTCTTATGTTAAGGCGTCTCAGGGTAAGCGGTGGAACCTGTCTGCTTCTGGTTCTTTTCTCCTTCCTTAATCCCAGTGACGGGCGCACCCATCCCGTTTCAAAGTGCACAATGGCAGCTGAAACCTCTGCATGCATGACAGAGAGAGGCTGATGAGCCTGTGAGTGCAGCCAAGGCCTCTCCCACACGCAGGCAGGCAGAAATATGAACGCTCCATAAAATATAACATTTTATGACATCATTTTAAATGGTTCTGTCAAAAGTTTTAACTTATGTGTTGTTTCCTTGCAGCTTTTAAATTTCTTTTCAATTCTTTTTGTTTGCCTGTCACTTAAGTTGTTGTTCTTTTTTTCTTTTTTTTTACAATTGTCAAACAATGATTATTGTTTTGTTTGTTTAACCCCTGTATTATAAACCTGGAGCTAATCAGGCTAAAATAAGCAAAGAGTCACTTTAAATAGGATCCACAGATAATTAATTACCAGGAGCCTGTCAGAAATACACAGAAACACACATATTTTTGTACTTTAAGGGAAAATTAATCTCCCAGATCCTGCCTTTCATCCCAGGAACCTCCTTTATTTCTTTCATTGGATGTAAAACCTCCTCTTCTGTTTATGTCTAATCCCATTTCCTCTAGTTATCGCTCCACGGAGTCACCTGACTGAACAGTGAAACGTAGGATGAATTCACTTAATGTTTTAGCGGAAAAACGGTGAATTATATTATTTTCAGTGTTTGTTTTATCTGAAATGTCTTACATGTTTTTGTATTTAGCACCCCTAAATCAATAGTTAGTGGCTGCCATTGCATGCCTATCAGTTTTTAACCATCAAGCAAATTATTTTTTATTCTTTGTGCAAAATAGCTCAATCTGTGTCTGAACAAATGGAGCAGGATTAAGGATTGGATTTTTAACTTGGCCAGATTATTAGTCCAATTTCTTTTAGCTGCACAACAAATATAAAACAAACATGGCCTCAAGTTACTAAGTGAATTAAGGTCAATTAAATACTTTCCTATTGTCTGATTGCATTGAGCTTTACAGCAATCCCTCATACTGAGGATGCATGTGGCGACAGTGGAGAGGAAAAACTCCCCTTTAACAGGAAGAAACATGGATCAGTATGAGCTAAAAATCAGTCTCGACACACATAAGCACTGATTCAGGGATACTTTCTTAGTTACAGTAAATATAAGTAAATATAAATATAAATATCATACAATAAATCATTAAAATGTAAAAAGATGTATCATTAAATTTCTTATTAATCTACACAACTTTTAAATCATGAAATGCAATTAATAAATGTATTTACTATTAATTTTAAAATACATACAGTTATTTTAAAATAAAAATATATTTCTTGTCATTGGGGGGAAGGGTCGCTAAATTACACACAACTTGGCTTTATTTACTATTTATTATTAGTCTTTTCCTCCTCAGTCCCCCATACTTTGGCTTCATCATGAGTAAATGTAGTAGCACTTAAAAACAACTAGTATTTTAACAAATCTAATCTATTTTTAAGCTTTATTCATCATTTCTTATCACTAAAAAAGATAAAAGTAAGTATGCTAATATATATCTTACCAAGTAAAAGAATCTATTATAGAAAGTACACTGAAAAAATATGTTGTTGGGTTGACATTGTTTTACATTTATATACAAACTACTGTTTTTTATTTCAGGATATATCCACATAAAAAAAAAATGATAACAATATGAAGGTTATTCAAAATCCAACAATACAATGAATGCAGATAAAAATACAAAAAAAATAATGTATTGGCCCAATAACAAAAAAATAAAAAAAAACGAAAGTATCAGTGCAACAAAATTCCACCTGCACTGATTACAAAGGGAGAGAAACCAAAGAGCGAATTATAAAAGAGATTATAATCCCTGTCTCTGTTTCATTCCCCTGCGTTATGTTTATTTTGAAAGTTGACCCACCTTTAACCCGCATCAGATTGTCTGTGCCAATCTCGGAACGCCTCCTGACGAACCATAAAGGCCTCTCATCATCCTGTCTGCCGAGTGCCAGCAGTGTAAATCCTCAATTATGTCACAAGTGGCTCCAGTTCACCAGACAATTCTGCTACAGGGTGGCAATTAGACAACTGTAATAAATTTATACACGTAAGAGGTTACACAAAAAAGAGAATGTTTGCCACATAATTGCAGCAATTATACTGGTAGCAGATCTTTAAAAAACTTGTTTTCCACAAAGAAAAATGTATGTTTTGTTTGAGCACCTGATTGCTGGCGCACAAGACATGGCTTGCTTTTTCTTTTTGGCCTAAGTACAGATAATCCACGAGTGTCAGTGATTGAGGAGGTACAAATCCCACAGTAACAGACACACAGGTGGCACTGGAAAGTCTCAACATACCGGGCAAGACTTCTCCTTCTGTCTCACTTGGCCGGTTACTGTGCACGGCTGAGTCAGAAGAGCGGCCTTCAGGTATGCTTCGGATCTGAAACTCCTTCTCTTTGTTTCCCGCTCTTGCACAAGTGGACGGTTCTGCACGACATCCATTTTGAGGGTCCATACCTCGCAGTCAAATCTGACTCAACAACCTCACCCGCTGGGTTTGTGAACTCTCACTGTAAGACAAAATATTCAGACAAAATCGCATTTGTGAAGCCCGAGATAAAATCAACTAACGTCTGTCTGAAGGTGATGAAGGTAAATTGTTTTGAGCTGACATTGGCTCAGCGTGTGAGAGATCGCCGCGATAAGAGAACAGGAAAAAGGCAGGAGAAATAACCACAAAATGTTTGTTGCATTACCGGCAGGTTGGCTGTGAAATCAAACAAATTGAAAAATGTGCTTAAAATTAAGCACATTCCACATATCGCCGTCACTTAAATTCACTTTTTTCAATGTAAGGCCCCCATGTTCATAATGAACCCTCGTGTTTAAGGACCGACACTAAGAACACAATTGTAAACATCCGGTTTAAAAAAAAAAAATCTTCAGACTCTTCATTAAAATATTGACATTGTTGTGGAAAAAAATGAATTACCGATCACTGTTAGGTTTATTAAACATTGTGCAGACGGGAGAAAGTTTACAGAGGAGCATGAATTCACACCAGAGTCCCGAGAAACTCTAACAATTAGGGGTGGGAATAGTTTTCTCATTAGACACAACTGACGTTGAATCAAACTCTGCATATGTGTAGAAAAATACTCTGTCTGGGGTAAACCTCTCCGTCTGTCCTTCAGGGACATAAATATAATAAAAATTATGAATATCATTAATAACTACAATTGAGATATATACATTTATACATTTATATATTTGGCCAGAACAAGCTCAGACTTTGAGTGTGTTCATGCTCTATTAGTTACTCTTCTGCCTTCTGACGTGAAAGAAGTTATCCCTAACATTAAATCCTGTAATTCTGAATCCCAGGGAGCAGATATCATATATGGAGTTCCTCATGGTTCTGTGCTCAGATCCCTTTCATTCATTGCTTACATGCCCTCTATGTGCAAAATACAGACAACAACACATGTAAAAGGCACCACAGAATGCAGTCCCTAATCCACACTGACTGATTACATCTATAGATTTAGATTTGCTATGTTTTAATACAGAAAAAGCTGATATATTGTTGAAGGTCAGATATTGGCTCTCACCTACACCCTGTAAGGTTAAACACCAGATTGAGTCAGAAAATTGGTGGATGCATAAATCTAATTATAGTCACATCAAGTCTATAAAAAAAAAAAAATTTCTATGTTAATCAAAGTTTGCATTTGACCAATGATTTCTTCAGCCCTCTGGAGCTCTGGGATGTTCCCTTGTACTTCAAATGCTCCACCGTCATCTCATTCCCTGAGAAACTAACTGTCATACCGTCTAGTGACCTCAGTCTTGGTACCCTCATATTGTTTTATGTGTTATGTGCTACATACATTGCTGTCTTTGCTCTGCTTTCTACTAATTATATCTCCACAGGTATGATTCATTGCCCTTTCACAGTTTCCCAAGGATTCTTCAGGAGCGATCTAGTGGCAGCTAGTTTTTTGGTTCCTTTGATTTGTTGTTTGTTTTTGTTATTGTTTGTTTGTTTACTTGTTTCTATTTGATTATTGGTATGTGTATATGTTCCCTTTCACTCTGTTTACCTCCCCCCCTCAGTCATGTTTAGCTTTAAAATGTATATAGCACCTCAGTAATCAATAAATGATTAAGGTATGGGAATCAAGGGAGGCTCTATAAAGCCTCATTTGGAAAAGAAATCTGTTAAGCACAATTATGGCAGCCAGAAACTCATTGTACTAGCCACGATGCTGAACAGGCCAAGGGAGAGAAAAAAACACAGCACATATACATACTTAAAAAAAGACTGAACTTTAACTTGTGTTTCCCTCCTGATATGTTTGTGTTTAGAAAGCTGCTTCTGATTCGTGTTTTTGAATATTGTTTTGTCTGTAATGTGTTTCTATGCCTGTCTGGAGCCCTCTTGTTTAAAAATGTGAGTATACTGGCATTAATTTGATTTTTGACATTGGAATCAGGACTAAACTGTGGGTGTGAAAAGGTTCTACAGATAATCTCATGAGTACAATTTATTACAAAAACGGATTTACAATAATTGTTAGAAACAGCAGTGGATAAATGTTGTATAATAATAAAAACAACCTATGCTTAAGTGAGCCTAAAAGCTGCTCTGGCTTGTACAAGCTAGCAGCTCTTTGTTTGTTTTTAATATTTCTGCCCCGTCTTTCCAAACTGATGCCCTAAAAAAATTAATCATCTCTTCGCATAGAAATCATGATATAAGGCCAAACGTGAATTTGCAGCGCCAATGCCCTTTTTACTTTTTTCCCCATTGCTTCATCAGCCAGGTCCCCATGAACCCGTCAGATATTTGACGGCTGAGAAAACACGGTGCTGAGCTCAGGGATATCAGTGGGAGCCTGGTGGATACTTGTGTCTTCCTGCTGAGGAATCAGAGGATTTAGGTGGCGCTGAAAGCTTGTCAGCAGTGGCACACAAAGGCCTCGTTTTGCACCACTGAACTCCCAAAGTTAAGACTAGAGGAATTTACTTCCCAATAATGTTCACTTTATGACATTTGTCAACTGTTTTCAACGCTGTTTTTGGGGGGATCTAAATCAGTTGTTATTGTTCTCTCGATACTGTATTTGCATGATAGTGATGCACTTCTCAGATGTGATAACCATAACGTAACCAAACTGTGTTCTCTTACAAATTATAATGTTTTCCATCTTGTAAAATAAGATTGTTACTTTGAAATATCATCAAAATTAAACTTATGTGCTCAACAATGTCGCAAGAACACGTGTTAAAAACTAAGCAAGCAACAAATTTCTTCTCCCTTTATGTGCTTTATTTAAAAAAATTTTCCTAATTCATCGACTTTTCTAACCATCTGCAGTTTACGCACTCATCACAGCTCTTCAGGAGCAAACCAGATCTGATGTAATCCACTGCAACGTCTCCAGCATGTTTTCTAGTTTGATTTAGTCTTCCACTTTCCTATTTCTCTGAAGATGCAAAGGAAAGGTTCTTTACCGGATTTATTTTTTTATGGGATTTATTGATGGAGTTTTTAAAGAAATAATTTGAAATATTTTGATACCTTCTGGAGGTTTAATAGTTGGAGAGAAGCCTTTTGTTTTTAATACATCTGCAGCGAGTAATAACATGTGAACAGATTAAAATGATCTCTAAAAGAAAATGTAATGATTTTTTTAATGTGGGCAAGAATACTTACATCATTTATCATAATGTCAGACTTTTTTAAGCTGTTCAAGGCAGTGGGTGGATATGTATGCTAGATTATGTTCTCACTATATATGCATTTATCTCCGTATCACCTTCATACCCTCATATGGATCTTGTTTAAATAATGAGCAAATTTTAACAGTTAATCTGTTAACATGTGATCTACTTAGGTTTTAAACTGTAGTTAAAAAAAAAATTTATTTGAATTGAAAAAAATAATATTGAAAGATCAATACTATTAGTAATAATTTTATATTTTATATAATTTTGTTACATATTTTAATTAATATGTTGTTTTCAAATTTTGCTGCAGAATTCAAAAACAATTTTCAAGATCCAAAAATTGAGGACTTAATTAAGTCAAAATAAACACTAATTATTTTTAGCTTAATAAATATCAGATATATAAAATGTTTTTACAGATTTATTCAATAATTTACCTTTAACAACAAAAGCAGTTAAAGGAAACGTTGTAGCGCTGTGAGTTTTCCTACCTGGTTGGCATTTTATGTAAGGACTTGTAGATTTAGATTGATGAGGCAGATTTTTCTAACCATCATGGTGATCTTTCACTCAATCCTTGTGTACATTTACACCCACATTTATGCACACGGTGTCTGTGCGGAGCGATTCAGATGAGTGGCTTGTAAGAGTTGAGTGATATTTCTGCGTTATACACTTGTAGCCAAAGGCAATGAGCCATTTAAGGCCTAAAATAGAGATAAATTCAGCAATTTTATTCACAAAACACAATATTCTGAATTAATTCGGGGGATTTTAAAGGTGTTATTTATTTTCTTTTAGTTATTTATGTTGTGCCCTATTGATATATAGATTTTTTGTATGCTAAATTAACTGCTGGGGGGCTGTTGATATTTTCCAAACAAGTATAAGAATAAAAATGCAATTCCTGTGCAACTTTAATCAATTAGAAACATAAAGGAAACTTTCCAATATTTTATTACTGTTCACTATAATAAACCAAGAAGCTATTGAACATTTGACCAGGTAAAAGCCAAGGTACCAAACTTTCTTCCCCCACATATAACATGCTTTGTTTTGCTAATCTAAGTTAACTGCTGGTGGCAGTCCAATGTTAAACTAATAATGCTTTGATGACAAAATTTAGTTGTTATCACAACGATGCTAAACTAAATCATAAACCAAGCAAAGCGTTAAAAGTTTGTTTTACACAGACAAGGGTTTGGTATTTTGCTAAAAGTTAACTACAACAAATATATACTCCAAGAATGCTTCCATCATTCAGATGTAAACCAAAAAAATATGCTAAAAATGCTAAAGGAAAACTTAAAAATGAGGCTGCTTTACATATTTGGTCTACATAGTCAAGTTATGTTCATAAGTTACACATTTCAGCAACAAGGGGAAGTTCTTTGCATGATAAAAAACATGATCCAGAAGCATTTTGTCATCAAAATTATAAGCAGTCACTTTTATTAGTCACTGTTTTAGATTATTAATCAAAGGTTTGCAGAGTTGTTTTTCTTTTTACTGAAGGAGCATAAAAGCTAAAGGTTGCTTCTCCATGTTTGGTTCTGGTTGTGGGGATGGAAAGTAATCTGGAACTAGATGACCTCGGTTATCTGGAAGGCTTATACGAGTTTGTTGATGCTAAAGGGATAATAAAAGCAACTATAAACTAACAGAAATATTTAAAGGTCTATTCTCTTAGCTAAAGGGAGTTGGTTTAAGGTCTCGACTACAACTTACCTAACACACTTAAATGTATTCCTGCAATTCTTCAAAACCTTGCCCAAAAATATTTTTTTTTTTTCTTTAAAATTGTAAGCTTTATTTTCTAATGAGTTGCGTGCAACTGCCTGCCCACACACAGAATGAGCCGTATCACCACTCAAAGACACAAGACAGCAAACGTTCATGGGAAACAATTTCTTCAAAGCCACAAATGCTCCTCTGCCTCCCTCCTTGACTCCTCTCTCTGCCTCATAGTCAGACAGCAGACACAAGCAGACAGAAATGAATCCGTGGTAATGAAGTAGAACAAAATAAGGCCTGGTGCTCAACGTGTACAGCCATCCTAACGTGCGAGCCTATTGTGCAAGTGAGGTTCCTTTTCAGGTGCAGGCATGGGTAAAAATCCTCAATTGTGGCCGCCTGGTTTCTGTGCAGGCTGAGACATCTTTGAGGTGTTGACACAGATCCTGACAGAGCGTCAACTGACACAGATGCATGACTTCAATTGTGAGCTCTGCTACAGTCCAGAGGAGAGATGGAGTCGCTATAAGGGGATGGGTGAGTCACAACAGTTGACGCATAAAAACTAAACCGAATCCTCCAGTGACTCCAACACTAATGATGATAAGAAGGCTTTGAAGAAATGTAGATCAAATCCACAGATATGACCAATAAATATAAAGCGTATGAAGTGTAGGGTAAATATTTTGTTTGAGGCTGTTCTGCTTCAGCTCTACTTCTACTTAAGTTTAGTCTGCTTCCATCCCACTTTTGCCAAATATTGATCTTTGTTTCGTATTTGCTTAGAGCTGGTGAATGTTTTAATTGTGAAGTCAGTCGACTTTTAGATTTCTGTTATTTTCTACACTACACAAATTTATTTTTTATTTTTTTTTGTTATTTTCATAAGTCTGTTTTTTTTTTTTTGTTTCAATTTTTTTACTACAGTTTTAGAAAAAAACTCCAACAAATAACATTAAGTAAATGTGAGAAAGACACTGATGTTTACGATGTTCATTTTAAAATTGTAAAAAAAAAAAAATTTTAAAGTTGAGGAAACATTTGGAAATAACTAAAAACTTAAAACTACTGTTGTAAGAAATAATATTTTTATTTTGTATTGAATTTTATAATCTATTACAAATGTTGGTACAACTATTCCTTTTATTATCAGAAACAATGTTTGTTTGTTTTATTTTGATATTATTTTGATTGATGGTTTCCTTAAATACCCTCACAAGATATTTCAGGAAACCATCCATTAACTGTACAGCCATTAACATCCTTTACGGTCAGATGTTCTGCTAATGTTATGCCAGATGTAACGGGATGCACACTTTCCAAAAACCTTTCAAACTCATCAGTTTACTGAATATTTTTTCAAATGTTAAAAAAGATTGTGTTTTATTTTTCCTATAAAAAATAAATAAAAATAGGTTTGGCCTTTGCTCTGTTACTGGTCAGCAATGATTTTCTCATATATATATATATATATATATATATATATATATATATATATATATATATATATATATATATATATATATATATATATATATATATATATATATATATATATATATATATAT
>JAVLVB010000913.1:2245599-2262776 GCA_032876305.1 Orestias chungarensis
CCTTGTAGAACTCCAGGGGTTTTTATTATAACATTTCATAAGATTCAACAAATTAATTATTAAAGTAGGACTGGGCCTGAGTCAAGAGTAACTTAATTTATCTATTGTTAATATATGTTAGGCCCTGTTTTGATTTCAAAGTATGTTTGAGTATGAAGCTGAAGAAAGTTTCCATGAGGAAAGAGACGGGATGATAGACACAGTGTCAAAAATGTTTCTTGGTACGATTCAAATTCAAGTAAGTGAAAAAGAGTTTTAAACTGGTTTGTGTGACACCTCAGACTTCTATGGTAAACTTTATTAAATAAATTTGGAGATAAATGGTCAATGTAGCTACCGTTAAAACATCAATGATTCATATTTAACCCTGGCAGATTATGGGTTGAGCTAATCTTATCAAAATTTGGTTCTCTAGTGTTCCATGTGTTCTCAAACTAGCTCACTGGAGCCGTAAAGCCTTAGATGAGGTTTTGTGACCCTTCTCAAGACACTTTAAGTGACGTGTTGATTTTGCTAATTCCACAGTAATCAGATCTCAGTGTGGTTTGTAAAATTTGGCTCGAGTTTCCAAACCTTATGTGTTGCTATTTGCAAACCATTTTAAAAAGTGTCTTTCTGTTTCTGTTCAGGGTAAAAAATAAAAAATAAACGTCCTTAACAAATTCAAGAAATATTTTGGAGGAACTGGCAGACGGCGTTCACTAACGTACCGACAATGTTGTTGGATGACGAGCATTTATCTTCCCGGAATGATAAATACAACTTTACTTTCTGTTAAAAGAGCCAACAAGTTATGTCGCATATAAAAGGCTAAAAAAGTACATACAGGACATACTTGTGCACTGCATAGAAACATTATTTTTGGAAAGCCTGTTTCTTGATATGTAGTGTTTCTAGAACATGTTAGCAAGTTTTGAAAGGATGATTCATCTGGCTAATCTTGCACAGAGAAATCCGCCTTTGCTGTTTAAAAAATAAAAACTTGCTTAGCCTCCTGGTTAACACTCTGCTCTGGTCAGATATTAGTTCCTGAACTCCGCAGCTGCTCAGGGATCATCAACAAAGCAAGTTAAGTTAAATTATTTATGTCTCTAACAGGAGACAACAGGGTTTTTTTTAATATTTCTGGTAATAATCTCTGATGTGATTCACTAAAACACCCAGATTTTGAAGAGGATCACTTCAGGAGTGGTGACAAATGTTACTGGAAATTCATGATTACCTTTTTTTAAATTACATTCCTTGGATTCATAATATAAATGTAGCATGGGAAACTTACTTTATACCTCCATTATTCCGTTTTCTTTTAGCTCGGAGGCTTTTAAGGAATGGGTGTCTTCAATCTTAGCCGTCTTTCTGTTTTCTTATGGGTTTTTGTTTTCCTCTCTAAATAATAATTTATGTGAAATACCAACATTACAGAGTATGATGACAATTATATTTTAAAAAATTGTTATAATAAACACCTATTTCATTTAGACATCTTTTTGGTTGTGTTTTCACTGGTGGGATCAATGCGGCCGGTTGAATCTTTTCATTTCGGCTTCCTCTTTAAGGGAAATGGTCGTTTCCTACACGTTTCCTGCGTTGAATGTGTTTATTCTTCCATTGATCAATTCCTTTTGGAGTCCCACGCGAGCTGGCAGCAATTTAACGGCAGTCTCCCGGGGAAGTGAACTGCTTCAGTTATGTAAACTGGCTCGGGTTTGGAGCAACTCAACCGTCAGGACTTTGCATCCCCAACAAGCCCCTGCAGCTGCTAATGCAAACAAGATGCCTTCACTTTCTCAACAGAGGCCTGACGGAGGCTGACACACACACACACACAATGCAAAGTCAATACAAAGTCCCAATATTGACAGAAATACCTAATTTGTATTTCTATACATATTGGGACTTTGTATTGACTTTGTATTTATGGCTAACTTAAATAATTATCAAAAAATTCGTAATCCTAACAAAATTCTCCCTATACGTCTAAACCAGGGGTCAGCCACTGTTACTAAATTAAACTTACACAGAGCTTAAAAAAAAGTATTTTATAAATAAATACTAGAGACAAGGTTTTAATATGAAAGAAAACAAATTAAACAAAAGTATGTTTTGTGAAATCATTTGTTAAAAAAAATAGTAATAATTTTGTACAAGGAGTTTTGTACAAGGAGCCTCCAATATATATTTTTTTAAAGAAAGATCGGTTGAATACTCTTACTTTTAAAAGCCTCTTTTTGTATTAAAAAATAAATTCCTGATACCTGAGCCTGTCTTATTGCTCTAATAATCCAAAACATTTACTATTTTGCACTGTAAGTGCCTCTGTGGAGGGACACAGGTTGTCAACTATTGCTCTAAACTTGGTCCCGAACCCAGAAAATTAGGTCTGGCCCTTTAAGACTGGGCTTTGGTCCCTTTAAGGCAGGGAGTCTTGGGGAGGTTTCTGCCAGAAAAGGTCATGTGACATTTTTTTTTTTCAATTATCCCAGACTATCATGTCTTTGAATAGAATATTTTGTCTTTTAATGAATGGAAGCAACCACTAACCTTAACAGGCCAGCGGATAAAAAACTGAACTGTTATAATCACCTTTTATCTTTGGTTCACAATCATAAAACTGTTTTATCTTTTCCACAAATCTCACAGTTTCAGTTAAACTGTTTGTAGAAAGATGATTCTGACTCTCATAATGTTGCACAATAAAAATGAAATGGACTTTAATATGGTGCATATTTAGTCCTGCTGACCTCATAAAGCACTTTGCACTACAGCCACATTCACCCATTCACACTCACAGACTCACTTATGCACCAACGGGCAGATCTGTGCTCAGTGTCACGTTAACATGTGACAGGAGGGCAGCTGGAGTCAAACCTTCAACCTTCCAATTGCAAAACAACTTCTCTACTCACAGTCAATCTCTTTTTGAAGTAAACCCAACTGAGTGATTCTTACTTTAATATTCGCTGTAAGTTTTTTTTCACAAGAGTGATAAATAGACAACATACACAAACAATCCTTATCTATCTATCTATCTATCTATCTATCTATCAAGTTTTTAACAAGTCTGTTCAGTAAACCTCTGAAAAAGTAAATAATCTGTAAATATTTTACAATTATCTGATCCTTAAATGTGCACCAAAACAAAACTTGTCTTTGAATATTATTTAATATCTGATTATATATGGAGAAAACCGCAAGAATTTAAAAAAGACAAACTTCTGAATCGCCAACTAAACCCACCGTCCTCGCTGGTGAAGCTGCTTGTATCTCCCAGGCGCGCGCCTGTTTCATCCCCCAGCTTCACGCCTACAGCCACCTGTGGCACTGCAGCCAGCGAATGGTTAAAGCTAAGTGTTTGAATTCAAATGTCTAATTTGTTTGTCTTTGTTATGAGAGAGCTGTTTCTCACCGGCAAAGCCAGAAGTCCTACAGGTGGAACCCAATCCTTCATTTGCCTCCGCTGCAACCTCTCTCAGGCTCCAGCCGTCATTTGCTTCGTTACGCTGCTTTGTGGCTGCGAGGAGGAGGCCTCTCAAGGCTGCAGCAGTGCATGGTTGCAGGGTCCTCGATCCTGAAGGTACATTTGATTAACCTTATATTAAGATTTGAGGTTTTGTAGAGAAGAACATTTTTATTTAAAACATAGAAAGCATGAATACATAAAACCCCAAATTCTAAGTTGTTCTGATGCGCGTCTGCACATTAAAAGCATTCCTGATAACAAATGCTGACGGTAGGTTCAGCTTCCAGCAGCACACGTTATGTCTCTGAGTCTTTGAGCCATCAGCACAAACTCAGAGATAAAGCAGGCCGAGTATCAACTGAATCTCAGCCAAATCAGGATTGCAGCTTTAATCCCGAGCTCCAGTAAAAACAGGTACCTGAAAAATTACTCAGCGCTGATTGTTCATTACCGTCGAGCATAAGACGCAGTCTTAGGTGAAGGGTGAGGTCGGCAGCAAACTGAAATACCTGTCCATCATACCTGTCACAGGTTGGGCTCAGGCAGTAAATCTCGCTGTTGTGAAATTTGTATTAACCCCTTAAGCATCACCAGGTTATTTTTGTTTTAAACTGGTTTGTGTGACACCTCTTATCAATATGTTTAGCCCAACTGGAAGTAATATGAACGTTTTGGGAGTAAAGCCTTTAATCTGATAGGGGAGGAAAGGATTATGGTGATGGCAAAGAGGCCTCCAGTTAAAATATAAATGCATTTTTTAAGGTTTTATACCATTAGAGAGAGAGAGTTGTCTCATTTCCTCTGAGAAAACTTTAAAATCAACCTTAGGAAACATTTTGGCCTTTAATGTTTACTTTTCATAGCATAGAAGTAACACAATATTGAACGTCAACCACTTAGATCTGACCTTTCACACGAAATTAACTTCCTTCGTGTGTGTTCTTCAAAATGACCTAAAATTGCTCAGAATAATTCCTCCTAAACTGTCTCACTCTATTATTGTGATCTTAGCATTAAAGGCTGGGAAATTATTTCCTTAAAGTCCTGAGAGATCAGTTAACTTGAATTAGTAACATGATTTTCTATTAGTGGGAATATTTTAATACAATATAATGTATAATTGTATTAGTTCTTGGTGATATATGCTCATAATATCCTTATTTTTCAGTATATTCTTTTATGCTAAACAAATTGAATCAGAAAATTTTGCAAGATTTTTTCATCTCTTATAGAAATTCTTCAGTGGGACGTTACATTTTTTTCTAGATTGTGCTTTCAATTATTTGCATACAGCAATATGGTTTAAAGCAGCTTATCAACTGCTAAAGAAACATCCTTTGTACCATTAACAATCATTGTAAGGATTAAATGTAAGATGTAAATAAACAGCCAAAGAAATCCACTGATATGATTTTTGTTTACTTTAAAATTAGAATAAACTGGGATTATTTTAGGCAGATAGGAAGATTTTAAGGACTTTTTGATGCATTTTTGTTTCCTTTGACCTGTTTGTCAATGAGGACAAAGCGTGCATTTAAGCTGGCCTGTAAATCCTTGCGTTAACCCTAAAAAGCTCCCATTTTCGTCACGTACCACACCTCAGCCCCCGTTCTGCTCCAGCAGAGGATCACCACGTCCGCAGCTCTTCCTGCTGGACTATGGTT
The DNA here is from genome assembly GCA_032876305.1 of Orestias chungarensis. Taxonomy (NCBI): domain Eukaryota; kingdom Metazoa; phylum Chordata; class Actinopteri; order Cyprinodontiformes; family Cyprinodontidae; genus Orestias; species Orestias chungarensis. The sequence goes on from JAVLVB010000913.1 coordinate 2,250,724, forward strand.
TTCATCGGCCTGTCTAAGCAAACCTATGAGCTCTTCCCCTCCTCGGCAGTCCGGCTCTGACGCATGCCTGCAGTTTAACCCGGCCTGGTGCTGAGCTCTGGGAGTGTGCTGCTGTGTCTCACTGTTTGCTTTAGAGATTTAGGTGATGAATCCCGAGAATTTCGTACCGCCACAAATTCAGCATCGATTCCAGGTTTGAAACTACAAACTCAAGCATATAAGTTACTTCTATACTTCTGAAATAAAGCATTAGAAAATATAGAAACCAACTCCACAGGGTGATTTCCATGCAAAGCGTTGCTCCACCCTCCACCCTTCTTTTCAGGTTGCGTCCAGACTTTATGATGATAGTGTATATTTTGCATGCTGAAATCACTGGAAGGCCTTTGTCTGCCCAGCATTTACATCTCTTAACACAGCTGGCTTGTCCAACCACTGGCACAAAGCAAACAAGGAAGCAGGATAGAAAAACAACTCATTGGTTAAGTTACCACTAAAGAGGCGTTTTAGAGTTAAACGTCCAAACAACGTGGACCATTTTAGACATTTCTAAATAAACTGAGGTCGGCTGTTAAAGGAGGATTTGAATATAAAGAGGAAACTATATTTGCTTTAGACAGTTTGGAGCAATTTAGCTTAAAAACTGACAGATGTACATGTATGAAAATTACATCAAAAAAGTATGAAAAGGATTGTGTTCCTAATATTTATGTACGGTTTCAGCTTGCAGAAAAAAAAAATTTCAAAATATTAACATCTTCTATAAACATAATTTTCATAAACTGAAGTCTGAAAGTTTTATTTACTGAAGATAAATGTTTGATACGATGTCTGGTCTGTGATTTTTACATTTGCGGAATATGGCATAAATAGATATTTACGAACATGAATAAAAACAAAAATATAAACTTGTCACTTGTACATTTTATTTCATGTAAAATTGAATGCAAGGCGAATTCCACTCCTTTATTGGCTTCTTTGCAAGCTAGTGCGTCAACAAGTATCACATCCAGGTATTCGTTACGAAGTTTTAACATTTAAATCACAACTCATGTGTTGGATTGTCTGACTTGTCCTCTTGCAGACTAAGTTTCCATCTTCACACTTATTGTCAAAGGAAAAGTTAAGTGAAGAAAGAAAGCCTTTAAATCTGGTGTTTTTCATTACAGGAAACAATTACAGACGGATCTAAAAACTGAGAACTCGCTTTTTATTGAAATGTTTTAAAGATCTCTTGAAAAATGAAGAGACAGAAACCTTTTGCTGCAGGTTTTAAGAGGTTCTTTTAATTCAAATGTTGTATCTAAAAGTCCAAAGACTAAAATTAGCTTTTTTCTAAAAAAAAATTCAGCTGCTTTTTAATTACTGACACTCTTTTAAGTTAAAGTTTTTAATGTTTTAGATGCGTTTTAATTAAATAATGTACATTAATCAATGAATCAGCTAATTTGACATTTTTACTCTGCCAAAAAAAATGTTATTTAAATAAATGGACTATTCAAATTCTGTATATATTAAAACAATATAAAACATTAAAAAGCTAATTATGCTACATTAAGTCATAATTGAGCAATAAATCTTACAAGGCGATTTAAACCCGCGTCAAGATTGCAAAACACAAGTGATCAAAGGGTGAGATCTGAGATGACACCCATTAGTTAAAATGATGTCATGTAATGTGTTATGAATCATATTTTGTTGTTTTCCAAATAGATTATAAGTATTAAGAGCTCTGATTGTCTGGCGACAGAGTTTCCAGTCTCATAACGGAAAAACAGATCAAAATGACAAAGTTAAATTTTTCCAGAAAGGAATGATCCAGACTTCCCATGTTTCCAATCTTTTTAGTTTTTCCTTATATAAACAAACTGAGATTAAAGACCTCTAAACATTTTATACAGCAGAGAACAATTTCAGTGTTTGACTAGATTCTCCCGACCTAAGGAGAGGACATAAAAGTTAAATAAATACCTTTTAAAATGTGTTGGATTCAATTTGAGGGCAAACTTAGTGTTTTTAACAGCGAGAGCAGAGAATCTTGTGGTTACTCTGGAGGAGCTGCAGCTCATGTGGGAGAATCTGTCTACAAGATAACTATGCACCAAGTTGGACCTTTATGGTGGAGTTGGAAGGAAACAACTCCAGGAACGTTGCACGATGAAGTCAGAGAGCCCGAGCCAGAAACGTTCAGATCTTCATGGATAAGATTTAAGAAGAAAGTTGCTTTTAAAGTCGAACACAAAGAAAACAGAGAACAATTACACTTTTACCAAAATGAAAAAATGAATCAGAGTGACAAAAACAGCCTCATGCTGTTGGGTTTGCAACCTTCAGAGTCCAAAGACCCAATGCAAACTCTGCAAAAACATCAACTCCTGCCAAGTGTTTTTGTCTTCTTGCAAACATGTCAGTGCAGCTGGAGGCAGGACAAGTATTAAGCTTTTCAGCAAGACATAGGAACAATACTTAAAATCAAGAACTCTTCAAAATGTTTTCAGTAAATTACGAGTTCAATTGGCAGATGTGTTTATTTTTACTTTAAACAAGTTTTTCACAGTAAACATCTGTGGACCAAATGTTTTAGCCTTTAATACTATCACTGCGTTGTATTATTATATTTAGGAGGTAGAAAATTCGCATAAGATGTTTGTTTTAACACACCAAAATAAAACAGGTGACAGATTTGACTCATTAATTAGCAAAATAAAACTTCATATTATTACTTCATATTTATTTAATAAAAACACTTAATGGTTAATTAATGGCTTGTAAAGCGTATATATATGAAGCTTTAGTGCAAGGTAGCAACATCTTTGAACTATGCAGACTTTTCTCAGGTATGCTGAGAGCATGTGACGCGTTGGGGGCGTGGCTCCTCAGGTAAACCTCTCTGCAGGTAACTAAGTGACTCATTTTGTCTCACACCTTGACTCGGCTAATGGCATTCTCTCGGTTCCTACTGGACAGGGTGAAGTAAAACTGAACAAGAGGAGCTTTCTTCTTCCTCGGCTGTCTTGACTCAGAGACTGTAGGTTTTCAGGTTTTCTGGTCAGATGTCTGGTCTGGATCTTCATCAGTCCCACATCTAATCTGGTTCTTTGCTCCTAAGGAAAATGACCATGCCGGTGGTGAAGGTGGAGAAGGAGACCCCGGCGGACTGCGAGCCGTCCCCGCAGAGCGAGGAGCCGCAGCCGCGCGGGCGCCGCCGGAAGCGGCCGCTGCAGCGCGGCAAGCCGCCCTACAGCTACATCGCCCTCATCTCCATGGCCATCGCCAACGCGCCCGACCGCAAGCTGACGCTGGGGGGGATCTACCGCTTCATCACGGAGCGCTTCCCCTTCTACCGGGACAACTCCAAGAAGTGGCAGAACTCCATCCGCCACAACCTGACCCTGAACGACTGCTTCATCAAGATCCCGCGAGAACCGGGCCGACCCGGCAAGGGCAACTACTGGGCGCTGGACCCCAACGCCGAGGACATGTTCGAGAGCGGCAGCTTCCTGCGGCGCCGCAAGCGCTTCAAGCGCTGCGACCTGAGCACCTACGCCGCCTACCTGCACGACGCCCCGGTGTTCTCCCCGGTGCAGATCTCCCGGCCGGCCCCGTACTCCGGCTCCGTGTACCCCGGCATGAACCACGCGTACGGCCAGCAGCTGCCCGCCGCCTACTACCCGTCCTCGTCGCCGCCGGCCTTCACGCACGGCCAGACGCGCATGTTCAGCATCAACAACATAATCGGACACCCGGCGGAGCTGCAGCCGCAGCATCAGCAGCCGCTGCAGCTGCAGCAGCAGCCCGGCCGCAGCTTCAGCCCGGAGGCGGCGGCGGCCTGCGGGCTGAGCAGCCAGCCGTGCGGGGCGGCCTCCACGCACCCGGGCTTCAGCTACGCGGGCCCGGGCGGACACCCGCACCACCACGCCCACCAGGGCTCCTACGGACAGGGTCACGGCCAGAGCTACGTGGCCGCGGGCCGGATCCACGGCCCCGCGGAACCTCTGGACCATTACGGCAGAGCCTCCCCGGTTCAGCCGGGCTCCTTCTCCCAGTTCAACGGCGCCCCGGGCGGCGTGTCCAACAGCGGGGGGTACCTGAGACACCCGTCCTACCCCGGAACCATGGACCGCTTTGTTTCTGCCATCTGAGCCGCTCAGAACCTCCAGAACACCAATCAGTCTATTCACATTCATTAGTAAAAGAAAGTGCATCAAATAGTGAAGAACAAATAATAAATGATTGAAACGCTGAATGAAAAGTTAATAAAGCAGAAATGTGAAGTGCACATAAAAACCAAAGCTGGTCAGAGAGGAGGACTCCGAAACAGCCTCAGCTTGTTCGGTTCTGGTTCTGGTTCTGGGAACCATTTAATGCGCACAAAAACCAGTTCTTTAAAAGTCAGAATCGAACAGGCCGAGAGAATAAATGGGATTGAATCATTTTAGATCCCATCTTCCACTCCAGCTAAATAAAAGGTGTTTGACCTTTTGGACAAACTAAAACTTTAATAACTGTGTTGCAATAATTTGGTTTTAAAATGTAGAAAAAAAAATATTGCTGAATTTTCTTCTATGACCACAAGATAGATGTAAAATGATATCACTGATACTTTTTAGCCATCAGATCGCAGATCCCTGCTCCAAGGTGCCTTTTTATTTACCTTCTCTTGGTCACAACGTGAATGGATAAAGTGCCAACAAGCCAGCTGAGCTTCAGTGACAGATCTGTTATGTTCATATGTTCATATAAATTATTGTGCTTTCTGGTTACTGGCTTTACACTAATAGGCTTGTTTGAGGAGGATTGATTGTAGAAAGTGTGCATGTCATATTTTGATTTTTGTTTGTTTTTTATAAAAATGTATATATTTTTCTTGTTTGTTTTTTGTTGTAAATAAACTGCTAGAGCACTTTTGTTTCTTCACGAATAAAAACATTGCATCAACGGTGAACTTAAATCCTTCGACATTAAACGATTATTCAGGTTTTCAGTGCCAGGATCTGCAGTAGGAAGGTAATATACTAGACAGTTAGGTAAAAAACATCAGTCATAAAATTAAAATATGAGGCTGAATTGATTTTTAAAATGTAAAAAAATTATATGAAAATGGTTTTTCTTAGTGTAAAGTTATATTATCAGTATTAAACTGAGATGTTCAGCAAAATACATGAGAGCAGATCCATGCAGAGCCACATCTGAGCATTAGAGCATAATAAAAACGTATGAATGTTGGATTTTGTTAAGAAATTCTTGCTTATTACAGGTATTATTTAATGCATTAAAGCATTTTCTCCCTGTGAAAACAAAGAGAGAAGAGAATCTTTTCCTTCAACCCACTAATCAGGAACATGAATCGAATACAAAAAAACAACAACAACAACATGGAGCTGAGAAAACTCCTAGCAAGACAAATCATAAAAAGAGGTGCGTCTTTATCATCCGTTAAGGCAGCTTGTCACTATGTTGACAAATTGAAAGACAAGATAAAATATGCTGAATAGTTGGTTACACCTTTCCATTCTCAATAATTTAAACACTTAAATTTAATAAATCACCCAACTAAACAAAGAGAAAACCAATAAAACCTGTATAAACTGGAAACCGTGTTATGATAGTGGGAGAAGACCTGGAGCAGAAAAACCATCCAACCCGAGCAAATATTTACCAACTGATTAACTACACCTCAGCAAACTTCCACAGAAATCTACAGACTGAAAAACAACTGGAGGATAATCAAGTCAAGCAACCGTTGCATTTTACTCACAGGTAAAAGTTAAAGGAGCATTTTAGTCTGTTGCTTAGGAACAACAACCAAAAAAAGTATTCAATCACCTTACTGGGATCTTGTGACAGTTATGCATGCAAGCAAGTCAGTCTTACTTTTTCAGGAAATTATTTAAATTGTTAAAGTCAAAATGAAACAACCAAAGAATAAAATTACAGGGAATTGACAAAATGAGGGACGTGCATGAGTCTAAATGGAAAAAAATGTGCTAGTAATATTTGCATGAGCTGGCAAATTACACCTCTAAGTTAAATCCAGCACATCTGGATGAGCTTGATTAACCTTTTATGAGGACGAATGGAGGAAAAATGCAGTCATGATATGTGGAAAAAGCTCCAGGGCTGCTACCAAAAAAAAAGCACAGCACTGCTGGGGAAACAAACATCTGGATACAAATGCACTCCACACTTTTCAGATGAAAACATCTTCAGAAAGTATTCACTCTTTTCTTTCTCCTAAAATGTTCCATCTACACGTGTCAGCCCCACACATTACCCTGATGCTTCTGTTGTGAAAATGACAAATTATGATGTTTCCTGTCTGAGCTGAAAGGTTTACTTCTCTGTAATAATCTATGCGGTACTTATTAGATTCAAATTGCTGTTAGTTTTTTTGTCCGATTCTATAAAGGAAATGAAATTTCCTCTCTTGATCAGGTTGCACAAGGTAGCTTCTTACGAGCTAAGCTATTTAAATACTAATCAATGGTCTGCAGAGGTGATGTGAGCAGCAAAAACGTTAGGTGGGGAGCATGTTTCTATTGCTTACTTGCTTTGCTCTATCACGTAGAGAGGAGCGAAATCTGTTCTCATATCCCTGCAAATCCATCCTTGAGAGGTTGCTTTTAAATTTTTCTCTGCTCCAACACCTCAATCACATCAACGACTTGTTACCAGGGGTCTGCAGTAATGAAATCTGATGATTCGATTTAGGCGTGTGGAGAAAGATGTGTACGAAGGTTTCAGAAGTATCTGAAGAGGACAGAAGTTTAGGGTACACGCTTGAAAGAGTCAGGATGCATCTGCTGTAGCAGTATGTCTCGCAGCTGTTTGATGAAACCCTTTGTATGTTGTTGAACGGGACTGATGGAGATGATCAAGGTTGGCCATCCTTCTCTGCACAAGTTTCTTCCCGCGGATCGGGAAGCAACTTCAAGAGCAGTCCTCAGATCAGTCGAGCCGTTTTTTTTAAGGATGATCTGAATCAGTTGAGTTTGTTAAAATAACTTTTTCAAATGGAATACTTGAAGCAGACGCTGTTATTCTGCCCTTGCAAGAAAACCCAGATAAAACCTGCATGGAGCCTCATGTTCATCCCACAATGCAATGCAAACCTGACAACAAGAAGTGATTTGGCAGCTTCCTGAAGTCGGTGTTGCTGTTCACATTGAAGCCAGGCAACCTTCACACATCAGTAAAATGTAACCCAAAAAAATATTTTGTGCTTAAACATGAACTATTTCCAACTTTTCTTTTGTGGCTTGTGTAAATAGCCAAAATTTGACCTTTTCACTCTAAGAACAGAATTGTGTCACTTTCACATGAGAAACTGAATTGGAAATGTATCTCAGACTGGTGATCTCTGGTGGAAACAAGCAGTGTTGGGATTTTTCTCTTCATCATATGATCTTGTGACAATTGTCTGATTGACCAAAACTTCCTCAGGTCGTCTCACTTGTCTCTTCTCTGCTTGGTTCCAAATTCTGATTAATTAAAAAAAATGTTTTATATATGTGAACACAAAATAATGTATGTTTCTGGAAGCGGCTGCACATGCCTCATGCAGAAGCCAAAGTTCCCCAAAGGTTTGTCCAGGGTTCGAATACCCACCTCGGGCAATTTCTCTCTCCACCCAGTTTCATTTTACTTTACAATCAGTAAAAATCCGCTAAACTTAAAAAAATTAAAATAAAAATATATTTTTTTAATATTATATATTATATAAAGCGGCCGAACTTGGACTAAAGGGTTTTACCGATTACTTTTTAAAAATCTTTTCGTGTATTTCAGCTATAAAGTTCCAAGAATGCTTTTTCTTAGAGCAGAAAAATATTTTGTACATCATAACTGGTTTCCTGTCTAATTATAGGCTGGAGAGAATATTGGACAAAACAGTTTAAACGTTTATTTAGGTTTTTTTAAATAAAAATGTGTAAAACAAAAGTTAGTTGATCAGACAAGAGCTTCTACGAGTTCAGCCATTTCAATATTTCTAAAAACAAAAACCATGTGAAAGCACAGAAAAGAGACTATAAATAATCCGAACACAGGACAACAATCAGAAACGCGTCAGCCGATGTAATTGACCAGCTGCTGCAGCTGTTCACAACGCTTCACCACTTCTGGCAGCGAGAAAAGAGTCTGTGAGGAAACAGAATAAAAACACTTCAGTCAAACTCTGCTGTCCTAAAAACCACAAACGCTGACGGAAAAACAAACATAAAACGGTCTCACCTCTCGGACTTTGTTGATCATGTGGTTCAAAATCTGCAGCTCGTTTTCACTTTTCTGCTGGTTTGTCTGATGGATGATTTGCTGTGAGGATCACAAACATGACGACGGTCTTAGTCTCGTCTCAGACGTCACAGAAAGGCGCAGGTTTGATCTGCACTCACGTGTCTCTTCGCTCTCTCCAGGAGTTTAACCTTTGCCTGCTCCGCTTCCTGCAGACTGGCCTTCATCCGCTCCACCTGGTCAACACGTACAGAGTGTCAGAGTCACAAATCGGCTCCTCAGCAGATAATTAAAAAGCATAATGAGCTACAGACCTCCTTCAGGAGCCGGAGCTTCTCCTCCATGTGATGCACCGGGACCGCCGCCGGTCCAAAGGCCCTCGTCAGCTCCTCCCGCAGGAACTGGGACTCGACTCTGGATTGCTGCAGGGCGCGCCGCAGCTCCACGACGTCCTTCCGCAGCTCCTGAGGGGAAATTTAAGATGAGAAAATTAAAAAATAAAAATCTAAACAAAATATGGTCGCCCTAAAGCTGATATCTGGGTTTGACTTTTGTACATTATTGTCACTCTTGTGTTTGCTCAGAATCTCCTGGGCCTCCTGGACGTCCGCCATCAGCTTCGTCAGAGTTTTCTCATCCTGCGGTGGGAGGCAGAAAGGTTTATGATGTTTTTCTTTTATCTTCTCAGATCAAAACCGCAGACGTGGAGGCGACTGAAGCGCCGACCTGAGCTTTGTGGTGCAGAGCCTGGTTCCCTCTCTCCACCAGAGTATTGAGGCGCCGCAGCTCCTGCCTCAGGTCCAGCACTTCAGCTTCGTGGCTGGCGTCGGAGGTCCGCTGCGCCACCTGCAGGCCGCCGCTTCAACGACACACAAGTATTGGAAGAAAAACGGGAAACATTAACAGTAACATTTAACTTCTTAAGGAATATTTTGAGAAATCTGTATTTATATTTAAAAAAACAAAAACAAACGGGAGTTTCACTTCTTTCTTCTTTATCCAGTTTAAAATTTAAAGCTTTTAAAAGAGCAAAAACAGGCAGAATTTTTCACCGTTCCTTACATTCATTCATAAATTAATAAAATATAATCAAATAAACAGTTAAACTGCTCAGTTTAGCAATATAAATAACAGTTCTAATTAAAATTGGTGAGTTTTATCGATAGTATTTGTTTATCATTCATTTCATCTTTATAACAATGGAAACAAATCATGATCAATATTTAAATCTACATCACCCAGCCCTAGTACATGTTATTTCTATTTTTTAACCATCTTAACTCATGAATAACTATATTTTTACTAAGGTTCATGTTGGTTTAGACAGATTTTTACCCTTTAATTTTCAGATTTTAAAAACTGATTTGGCATTTACTGTTGCATTTCTCTGACGTTAAAATGTGTTTTATCATGTTAAAATTGCAGCCTCACAAAACGCCTGACGCTGGATTTATGACTCTCATGCGGTCCACCTACATGGTTGTGTGCAGCTCCTGCAGCTGGGCGTCTCCTGAGCGTTGCAACAATCTGAGCGCGCTTATGAGCTCGGTGACGGTGCCGCCCAGGCCTGAGAGGACCTCAGCCAAACCGCTCTGCTCCTCTTCCTCTTGATCTTCACCCTGGACAGAGCTCTTAGGAAGCGGAGCTGCGACGCGCATGAAGGCGCTCGTCTCGCTGAACAAAGCTTCAATCAGTGGCTCAGACGCATCTGAGGGGACTAAAGACGAACATCTTAAATTAGATTCAAACTGAAAAGATTACTGGAGTTTAGAGCTGAAACAACTAATCGATTTAAATTGATTATTGAAATAGTTGACAACTAATTTAGACGTCGATTAGTTGCTTTATAATCACATTTTACCATAAGCGTATATTTTTTAACACAATCTGTTAGATCTGCGGTCAATAGGTGGAAGTAATGAGCTACCCAACGCTGTGATCTACCGGTGGAGCAGTGGAAGAAGATATCAGCCAATCGTTAGCCTTTTTTGTTAGCGCATGGCTCAGGCCGCACAAACACATTTGCCCTGTGCAAGATGTCAGAGCAGGAAAATGTACGAAAGTCTTCTTTAAGTGAACATCTGAGCTAAATACTGTTAATGAATCCAGTTCATATTAATTTACAGTTGCAGGTGTGCAGAAAAACCAAAAACAAGCAACAATAAACAAATACATGTGTAACTCTCACCCCCAGCAATGACTTACTAACTCTGTTCTAAACATGCTGGTAGAGACACAAGTTCATATTACTAATGACAATAATGTCCAACTAAGTCAGCCTCCTGCTGAACATTCACAATAAAGATAAAATAAACAGTGAATTCAAAAGTACAGCATTGTAAGGGCTGAGATTTGAGTTAAGATGCTGAACTCTTCATAAGTTTAATGGAAATCAACCTTTTTATTGTTTTTTGCCTAAAAATTAGGCAATATTTTACATTGCTGAGCTCATTTGTTCCTTTAAACGAAGTTAAATAAATGACAGTGGACGGCACAATTATTTTATATTTTCCCTTTTTTGATGAAAATAGTTTTTTTTAATAGCTTATATGGGAAAGTAAATGGTAAATAAATGAATAATAAAAAGCGAATAATCGATGAATCGTACAAATAATCGACAGATTAATGGATCATGAAAATAATCGTTAGCTGCAGCCCTGCTGGAGTTGCTATATTCTTCATTTTTATCCAAACGTTTTTGGAGTATTTGTCCCCTGATGAAGACAAAGCAGCTCACGTACCCGAGGACGAGTCCGTTCTGACGTCTTCCTCCTTCTCGGCGGTTAAAGCCATCATCACGCTGTCGACGAAGGAGCTGGATGTGTGTTGGCGCTCTGCGTCGGTCAACGGGCCGCGCTCTTTGTGCCTCTGTTCTTCTTCTCTCTAACAAACAGTCAAAACCCATCCAAAACGTTCAGCGCAGACACGAACAACCACGTAAGAAAAACTGCCGACATGTTTACGTGCTCAGACGAGTAGAGATTGGTAGTTCTCTGGGCGGTCTGGGATTTGTTACATTTTGAGTTTGGCTGCTAATCCTCCACATTGTTTGTAGTATAATTAAGAAGCCTGCAGTCTTGGTCCTCCACATCCGTTCGCTTTAGCCTGAGAAACAGCGGTTGCATTTTTTTCTCCTGACACATACGACTAGAGACTCCTGACTGATCTCCTGTCTAAGGTTATTGAATAGTCCCTCAAGGATTTGCTGGTCTGTAAAACTCCTTTTGTTCTGTGAACAAGCTCAAACATAATCAACTTTTCACTGACATCCAACCACATGTAAGTGAAGTGTTTATTTAAATGCTCTATTGTTTGCATACATTAAAGTCTGCCTGACAGACCACTGTCACACCAACTGTGTGATAAACATCAGTGCAAAACTGCTATATCATCAGTTTATTATGCAATTTGAAGGTTTGGGTTTAGTATTTTTCCCGATCCGCTGCGTTCAGGTCTCTCTTTGCGACTTTCAGAGACGTTGTGTCCGTTAGCCCTATTTCTCTCAGCTTTAGCGTGCCTGAGTTTTTAGTTCACCTGGTCGCTGAGGGACGCCTGCAGCTCCTTGATCAGTCCGCGCAGCGTGTGGTGCAGGACGGTGATCTCAGAAACCACCTGAGCCGTCTTCTCCTGCAGCTCCAGACGAGCTGCGCTGGCTGCAGATGTGGCACTTTCCAACTTTTCACAAAGACTCTCGTTCTCAACCCTTCAAATGCAAACAGATCATATGATTGATGTAAAGATAAGATGGATGTATTTATAGATGTATTTATAGATGTATATATATATATAGATGTATGTATATATATATAGATCTATATATA